>DWJZ01005978.1:0-13471 GCA_018249125.1 Asbolis capucinus
AACGTACTATCGGACATTTTTGTATCTACAGAATAGAGCTGAAGTAAAAACCGAAGATTTTCCATTAGATTCTGTATTACTTGTCCTGAATATTAATTGAATAATTGGATTGGGTTAACTGTTTGGGAACTGGAACGTTACACCTCTGAAATATACTGGAACAATTAAAATTACTACTACTCATACTTAACGTCCGTCAAATTTTGGTGGGGCATATTAGGAGTCTCATAGCTGAGTATATTTAGGTAAAAGGGATTTTTTTTTCGGTTCTGGGGAATTTTTGAATGTGCACGGTGCCCGGTATCTGGTTCAACTGCGGGTTTAGCTACATATGTCTAATCGCGTATATTTTCCGCCAGAACGACATTTTTATATTATTTCTAGAAGAATGTGGCGAGACAAAAATGTGAGTAAGAGTAACAGCTAAAAATATTGAATTGTAGACAATAAAACGACTAGTAGGCGCAGTACAATGATTGTTCAAGAAAATTCCTAAATGACGCTTGTTTCGTCTATTTTTTAAAATAAGTTATCGTACCAAATCCTGCAATACTTTGGAACTAAACATTATACCAATATACTCAATAAATTATACCCATAACAACAAGTTATAAGTTCATAAGTCATGAGCCTCTTCAAATATTACGTATCGCTTCCTATAGAAGCTTTGAGCGTGAGGTAGTTTTCGTACCGCAATATGTGTTGAGTGTTGTTCTAAAGGTATCTACAGCGTTGTGCGATGATATTGTGAATAGTCAACCCCTGCTGAGTAAACCTCGTTAAGTTAACGCAAACGCTGCTAACGCGCGGTTGTTTGTTGCTATACAAATATTTAAGGGAACCGGGTTTAACCTATAATTTAACATCATTGCATCCTATAACTGTCCCACTACTGGGCTCGGTTCTCCACTCAAAATGTGAGGGGTACAGGCCATAGTCAAGGACGCGGGCCAAGTGCTGATTGGTGAACTTCACGCACCCTTGAGAACTATATGGAGAACTCTCAGGATTGAAAGTTTCCTCACGATGTTTTCTTTCGCCGTAGTAAGTGATAAACAACTTCTGATATGCAAATGACTTTGAAAATTAGAAGCCGCATGATTGGAACTCAGGACCTCCCGTTTGAGAATCCAACGTACAAACCACTAGGCTAATACTGCTTTTTACTTATGTTAAATTTGTGTGAAACCCTGCATGAATAGCCTTTACCCTGTTAGTGCTTTTGTCCTTCAAATAGTAGATTCGAGAATTGTCACAATACCCTCATGTGGGTCGACGTGTTGGAAAATTAAAATAATTTACTTATTTACAAATCTAAAACTGCTATTAACTGTACCTTTCCAGAATAATAACACATACATATAAAGCAAGCCATATGATGACGGAATCACACTACAACTACAGATCTAGACTTCTAAGTGTACCAGTATTTATTTTTTAAAGCTGTATTTATTGGGTATGATTTTTTTTATATAAAATAAGATGTTGGACACACTACTTAGTAAATGCCTATTCACTCTTCTCTTGAAGACTCTCACATTGTACTTAGGTGGGAAAACCAACGCAGTCAAGTTATTCCATTCCCTTGTGTCCATTACATGCATTGAAATGTGTAATTTAGGAATTATGCAGTTATTATTAAAATATTTTATTTTTCTCAAGTATATTGTTAAAAGAAAGTAAATGTAGCTTGTCACGGTGAAGATTTAGTCTGTGACGAAGTTGAATGCTCAACAAATATTTGAGGTAATCGATTATATCGGCTCACTGAACATTCTAGTACAAATATTTCGGTTTCACGACAATAGCGTCATAAGACTATGGGCTCTGTTTCTCGGAAAGACTTTTTGTTGTACTTATCGTAAAGTATTCCACTGCTCTGTGTGAATTTTATCGCACTATGACATTTCCATGACTTTTTGTGAATAGCTTCATGGGTCTAGATTTTATAGAATTATATTAAACTAGCTTCCGCCCGCGACTTCGATTCAGTCATATATATAACTTACTATATATGATTTTTGCGAAACTTAGACCGTTTACGCAGAGTACGTAGCGGAAGCTCTCAATACGAAATATTTCCCCCGATTTTGGTCTTAATATATATATAATATGTCATAATATAAACCTATAGTCTACCTCGATAAATGGCCTATCTAACACTGATGGAATTTTTCAAATCAGACCAGTAGTTCCTGAGATTAACGCGTTCAAGCAAACAAACAAACAAACTCTTTAACGTTATAAAATTAATATAGATGAGTACATATCCCATACTTTATTTTATCCTAATTTAATAAACGTGGCCTTCTTGGAAGTTCGCCATATTTTTTTCGAAACGGCGGCTTAAGAGAACAAAGTATAAATTAAAAACAATTTTTAAAGGGTTCATATCTATATAAGTATATACATTTATTTGTTTGTTTGTCTTTTATAGACTTGGAGATGGTAGGAGATAGAGCACAGTAATATCATTGACAAGTTTGTTTAAAATTCTCTGGTTCTTCTATTCTGTCTAGTCTTCTATTCTAGTTTTGGTACTACAATGATATCGATTGGACACATGGTTGATGAGTTGATGCGTAGCAACGCGTGCCAGGTACAGCATTAAAGGGCTTAATTAGCATACATACTAAGTTATTGGATTTTTAGAGTAAGATTTTTTATTTTATTTATTCATGTGCATCGAACAAATTGTTCCATAACTTAATAAGTCAGATTTGACAAAGGTTCTGCTTATTTCTAAAAGAAGTCTCTTCCATCAGACCTAGAAATGGAAGTCATAGCGTAATTAAAATTTCGCGTGCACTTGTACCTATGTAAATATAATACAGAAATAAATACAGCTTAATACATACATATTTATATAACATATACTAAACATATATGCATACATTTATATTTAAACATATATACTAATGGATAGAACATATAAATTATGTAGTGTTATTGTGAGCAACAATGTTATAGTTTTTATTAACTCGACTCTTCAACGAGATGGTACGGTAAAAGTGAAGTATAAATGGTTAGGGGCTCTGTAAGTAGTCAATGTTGCCTTGAAAACACGTATAGATGAAAGAACCTGATACTATCGATTAGCCGCTTGATACCCAACTCTGTCACTTAACCAGAGACGTCGCCTTCAGCGTCTAATGAGCTGGAGTTTTTATTAATATTATCTTACTGCTAGCTTTACCCGTGATTTCGCCCGCGTTAACATACTTTTTATACATAACATTAACGGAAATTATTTTCAGGGTATTGATGTTTTGGTATATATTACCAAATTTTGCCAATTCTTGAAAGGAATTATTGTGGGACAAAAAAATATTGACAAGCTATTTAGCAAAAATATGTACATGGGTTATGCCTTTGTTGTTGATGTGCATGGTGGGTGGACCACCTACAATTTGTTCATAATGAATACGTCTACGGCCTCGTCATTTTCTACTAAGCATTCATATAAAACATGTTATATCAGCCTACTAAAGAAGCATGATATACATAAAATATTAAAGCTGTTAGTCAATTCAAAGCAAAATAATTCCATGAGATTTTGCACTTTACAAAGAACGAGCATATCTTCTAAATAGGTAATCGCATTGCTTAAGAGATCCGATGCTGAGAGTACTAACGAACTGATGTAAACTTTGTAACTTTATTCATTAATAATAATTTCAGAATATTAATTTACTTCAGGCGGCTGATTCCTTTGGCTTAATTTGTGATAGCACCGATAAATTGACTCTCTATGGCTCCGTGTTGTTTTGATCTTGTTGGAATAACGAACCACAAAATACCTATATTTCAATATTGTCTTAAAATCAGCGGCATGTTAATTATAATTTGTCTTATGGCAGCGGTTTCTTGCGAAATAAATTATTTTTTACTTTTTTAATCTACCAATGGCATTGACGCATCTTTGCCAGTAGGTTTTTATCGGTGCCTTTCTTGAAGAAATCTAGATACCATAAACTCTTCATAAGTATTTCGTGCTGCCATTCAGGCATGATTATATCCCTGTTCCCATATGTTCAGACTTGTAGGAGTTTGTATTGCAGGTCTGGTGAGTTCTACAGACACGTTTCAAAGTTACAACCCGTACATATAGGCATTCAGTATACAATGTTTTGCTGCGATGGTGCCACAATGGAAACATATTATCCCATAATTATATGATATTAAATATAGTATGTATTACACAAAAAAAAAATCTTTTTAATAAGTTTCCTAAATAAATTTTATTTGGGTTTATCTAATAATAATTTGATTTATCTTTTATTATGACAAAGTAAAAAATATATAATAGCTGGTTATGTATTTATTACAATTAGATAATTGACTGCCAAATGTACCGTAGTGTGAATAAAATAACCTATATACATATATATATAAAAGGCACACGCTACAGATGTTAAATCCCCTACTGTAGGGTGCTTTCTTTGTGTTGAAGATCCAAAAAAAATTCCATTTGGATTCATCGATAGATTGTATCTCTTCTTGTATAATATTTGTAGGGTTTTCTTAGTTTGTTCTATAAATAGGATCATAGGTTTTTTACATTACAATAATGTATTTTTTTTTCATTACAATAATATATATTTTTTTTCATTTATGTTACGGACTCTGAAACTTCGCGAGACATACCAGGAGTAATACCAACTTAAATCGACTTAGATGGGTTGTGTTGAACTTTCTAAACTGAACGAAATCTTTCTGAGAAATGCGATATGATTAATTCCCTCGCGGAGAAAGTTTTCCGTTTCATTTAAGTATATACTAGCAAATAATACCCAAAGACTTGCTCGGAATCTGACGCTCAATTTTGAAGATATTTTTGTTTGCATAACCATTCTTATTCAGTGTTACAACATAAAATGGAGTGTGGGCCCTCGTCATTCTTCTTTACTCATTTGTGAAGATTATTTTTGTTTCAAAAGTTTTACTTTGCTGTAAATTTCCTTTGATGTTTGTGAGATTTTATTTCGTGAAAAAGGTACTATTTTATTCATTGTTATTTCTATCTCTTGTTTTTCTTATTGTGAGTGTAAAATATTATTTTTACAAAATATGTCTGCGAAAATACATGGTAGTATTGGGTTTTGGTGAAGATATGATACTTACATTAACGTGGTATGTTGTATGTTGCTGGACTAACATTTCCGACTATAATTCTTAATTGAAGACGCACTCTATTATTTGTTAATTATAAAAAAAATTGGAATATTTATATAACAAAATAATAAATAATAAAAAAGTGGTATATCTGTATAACATTTTAGTAGATAACAGTATTATAGCGCGTATATAAACTGTTATTGAGAAAAAGTAGCTTATTAGTCCTACTATTAAACTGATTGATGGACGATAAGTATATATTATTTGAATATTAGACTGCCTACGAAAATCTTAACGCAGAATAGTGTAATATAAGTATATAAAACTAGCTTCTGCCAACAACTTCGTCTGCGTGGTCGTGGTGGTGAGTGGTGGTCAAAATGCTGCCCTATACCATATGTGAATTACTTGCGAAAATATGATACGGTTAATTTAATATATTTTTATATACAAAGTTTTAAGTTTTTTTTGCCAAGATACAAAGACTTTGCGAGTATGTCTGCCTGTAAACAATGATGATGATGATCTTCTATACAAAACTTTATCCCCTCTTTTAACCCCTTCAGCCCCTTTTCTCACGATGAAAACTTGCCTATGTCATTTCATTTCTTATAATATGTCTTAATACAGTTTCGCAGTCCTATCTTTAAAAATGACGATTATCCATACAATTATTCATCCCCTCTATCAACCCCTTCTACCCTTTTTTTCGCGATAAAAAGCAGCCTATGTCCTTTCTTATAAAGTGTCCAAAAACATAGTTTCGCTGTTATATCTTTAATAATGACAAATTTCCATACAAACATTCATCCCATCTTTAAATCCCTTCTCCTCAATTTTTTGTAATAAAATGTAGCCTATGGTCTTCCTCCGGGTCAACTCTATATCTGTACCTAATTTCATCAAAATTGATTAAGTGGTTCAGGCGTGAAAGCGTAACAGACAGAAGAGAGTTACTTTCGCATTTATAATATTAGTAGGGAAGTAGGGATTGTAATCAAGTAATACGTGGATTACTAAGAATGAGTATTTATGTGCGTAAACTGTCGGATGTACCTTAATAAAACGACAAATTATTATATTTTATACAAATATTAACTTTCACAACTTTATAACATAAAAGCCCGTGCCGCTTATTGATCGACTTGGGGGGGAGACATCGCCATGCCCTGGAAATTATTTTTGCGTGAAATTAAAAGTTTTCGATGTTTCGGACTGTTCGAATTGGGTCTGATATTGTTTTTGTTGTATAGTTTGTCCAATTTTGCCATGCCATGCCAAAGGTAATAATTAACACCTTATTATAAATATCTTTGGACACTCACACAAGGCATCGGGCCTCTAACTAAGCGTTACTTTGCGTTATGGTAATCAGGCAACAGAAATATACATAAGTATATATTTATAGATACATACTTTTATGGTTAAATTTACTCCAGGCACAAAGTACAAACATTCCCGCTCATCACAGAAATGTTTGACCTAGATGGGAATCGAACCCACGGCCTTCGGTGTAGCAGTAGGTTTACTAACCACAATACAAACCGGCCTGTCAATATAGCTTAGTTTAGGTAGCTTCACAATGCCTCTTTCAAACTTCGTTGGCGAAAAACTCTAGTAATCGATTTTCACAATTTTCATTCCAATTTCTTAAAGGAAGTTTTGCAATTCGAGTAAAACGTGGTAATCGCTTGGTGCCAGGTCTGGACTATATGGTGGATGCATTAAAACATCCCATTCAAGCTCCCGGAGTTCTGATGGAGCACTGCAGCTCTTCTTTTGACTAATACTGGCTGTTTCTGGTCAATCACTAGCTTCAAATGATCCAGTTAGTTCCTATGGTCCAGTTGAGGGCAGTTGAGATGGGAATTTAGCATTTGGTTATACGGAAACATCTCAAAATAAATGATTCAAGTCCCACCAAATACGCTGTAGAACCTTTCCGACCGTTAGTCCTGGTTTGGCCACCGTTTGAACTGCCTCACCACTTTTTGATCACGATCGTTTTTGGACAAATTGTCAATGTGATCCATTTCTCAGTATGACTGTGTATCAATCACCGTCACCATATTTTTTTTTATATTAAATAAGTTAGTGCTTCACTACGAAACCACCTGATGGTAAGTAGTGACGTAGTCTTTGATGGTGAAGCGCACTTTAGCGAACTTTAAAAAATGGGTCGATTTTATTCCGTTTGACCAAGGCTTGGTATTTTTATAGATTTAATAGAAATATAATCCTAAGGACCTAAACATTGAGCTTCTATTTGGAACCAGCTTTGCGCCTAAATATTATGGACCACAATTTATTAAATCGACACACACGCAAGTACCAGTGATTGGGAGTACACAGGGTGAGGTAATGCGCGTGACTGGGCATATGTTGTCTCTAAAACACTACTAAAATAACGTTACCTTAAATTCGGTACTACTACGCTATCCAGTGTAAATTATTAATTGGCAAGTGGTTTTTGCTTCAATAATAGTTCAATATCCTCCGCTTTATATGTATATTTTTTTACGAACACAAAGTGAACTTTAATTTTCGTTTAGGTATTATGCATATTGTCAACCTTAATAATGTCATGCATACAGGTCAGTAGTTGAATATTTTTCGTTTGATATTAGCGAGTTTTGACATTATTTTGAAAGACGCCTGACATGTGAATTAAAAGATATATGGTTTTCTGTCTATTATCAATTTTAGAAAATATTGTACAATATTGTTTTTATCAATTATGAACCGTATAAAATCAATTAAATCCAATGTTGTTCGATGTTCAGATGATTTCGCAGCAGTATCAGCGTTGCCAGAAAAATTGGCTTTGAAAAGAAGCGGTCCGGTTCTTTCAAACTATTTAAAACAACGCGAACAATTTTACCAAACTGTCATGGGAGACATGGTAAACGACTTAAAAGTAGTTAATGAAGACGTTAATAGTAAAGTAAGAACTATGGCGGAAATTTTGTTTGCTAATATTCAACAAAACCAAGCGGAAATAGATTGTGTAGTGGAAAAATTATGTGAATCTAAGGACTCGTTGACAAATGGTGATCGAACGAAAGCTCTATCGCAGATTAATATTTTGTTATCGAAAAGAATACAACATTTGATGAATCATAAATCGGAATCACTAGCTTTAGAAAGAGACCGAGCTAAGGGACTAAAAACTAAATTACAATTGTATTTTAAAAAGCTTATTGCTGTTGGCCACAGATCCCCAAAGGAACTATTATATGCATTTGATGAAAAAATTTATGACATAAATCAACAATTACTGAGTAACTCTAGAATAAACATTTTGATGGCAGTTAAGTTACATTCCCAAGCTGACAAAACATTAGTGAAAGCACGTTCAAAACTTAATCAGATGTCTTGTGTTATGTGTTCCTTAAGGCAACGTCGGAGTGCTCATCCTTGGTCCCAAGACACACATTTAAATAGATCTACTAATGCCCATGATAATATCGATCGTCGCATGACTCATCACATGGACGAAATAATGTCACAAACCCATGTGGTCCAGGCCTATCAAGATGCAATTTCTAAAGTGTTTATAGATATATCTGTGCAATTTGATCAATTGTATAAGGAAATTGCAAATCATAATATGATTGCATCTGAATTTAGTATACCTGTAATAACTGCTGTACAAAAAATGATTGAAACTGCTCGTGATTCATTACATTTGAATACCAAAGAATTAAACAAAGATGGCCGTTTTCGAAATTCTATTGACATATCTGGTAGTAGTATTTCAAATATGCAAAAAAGTTTATCCACTCTTGGAGAAAATTTAAAAGAAACATATTTAATTTTATATAATGCAGGGCATTTATGGGATCCCCATATGATGCGACTTGCTTTAGCTCAAAAACTAACTATGGCGACAGTAGAAGATTTATTAGTCAATAATGACGCTATACAACTGTCTAACGAAGTTGTAACTAATATAGCTATTGAACAATTGCGTACAGCGCCAGATGCTGAAAAATTACAGCAATATCTCGACGTAATTGGAATGACTCTAGATCGTACCACTGAATTATACAAGCAACATAGTGAAATAGAAGTTGGCAAACTAGAGGAATTTATAAATATATCTCCCTCCCTCATAAATATATTGTTAACAGAATTCAATTACTTTTTGGAAAGCAATCCAAGATCTACATTGCTGGATATAAAAGTTCTGTCAAATACTGCAGCCATTGGGACAACCAGAAACGCAGCACTATCAGGACGAATATTTGTTTCGAAAGCAATAATCCAAACCGAAATCCAAAATGTTGCGCTTTGTAATTTGAGAAACGGGTTTCTAGAATCGTTTGAGACTAATATGTCGTTGGTTCCTGATCAATTAATCCATCAAATTAAACGATGGGTAGATGAAAGAATGGATATATTACGCATTCGCTATTCTTTGAAGTCAAAGTCACATAGTTTACGGAAAGAGAGGATGCAAGTTGCCCGGGATTTGCGGTTAGGCGAAGTTGAATTTCATGAGAATCGGCTAAATGCACATTTGGATGCAATATACGGTATTATTAATGACCTGCCCATCGAAGCTTCAACGTTTATACAATTAGATTCACCGGAATTATATCCATTGAGTTCGTGGCTTAGCAAGATACAAATAGATATGAATGAGCTTTTTGCTCGAGATTCCTTAGACTCTGAAATTAAAAGGTTGAAAATATGTAGTTATGCTGCCCGACTTATCAAACACCGTCAGCTTTATATGGATTCATTGAATTATGCAACTGAACAATATAAAAAGAATGTTCAATATAAATTTCAAATTGCACGCATTTCCAATGTTAGATTTATGTCTCAATTAAAATTATTTAGTGAAGGGGGTAGATATTCAGGATCCGAGGCTGTGAAAACCTGTACAGCTTTGGTAAAAGGAGCCGACGCTTTAGAATTATGTGTTAATCGCACTTTGGACTCTGTTAATCAACGTCGTTCACAACTTATTTCTCTCGCAGATCAACAGATAGCACCCATTCAAAGAATCGTTGATGAGATCTTGAGAACCGCACAAAAAGGGTTTATGGACAAGAAGAGACTTGGTACGACAAAGAAATAAAGTATTTTTTACTTAAGTATTCCATGTGCATGTCCCTAATTTTAATAATTAATATTACAAATATCTTATAATTATGTATTATTCTCTTAACTCAATTGTATGAAAAATTATAATGGTTTTTTTTTCGAGTAAATCTTTGAGTTTTCAAGAGTCATAAAAACAAGTTATAATCATTCAACGATTTATGTACTGCACATCTAAACTCGTATTAACTTATTTGAGAATTAATTTTTACAGTTCCGTAACATTGGTCAATACAGTATTAAAATTTCACCGAATTAAACGTACTAAAATTATCTACTATAATTGCAGCTAAGTTTATGATACAAAGAAGAAAATTTAAAAGTTAAGTAATTAGTAAGTTTATGTTAAGTAATAAGCAAGTAAGTTATGAAAAAAAAAATGAAATAGTCGATCAAGACTAGTACTAGAAGTAAGATAAAGCAAAGAGAAACAAAATGAAACAGCATGGACGGTCGTAACCAGATATTGTTGAGATCACTTCGCTTCCAATATTTTACAGTGATAATTTGTAACACGCCTGAATTATGGCGATCCGTGAAAATATTCGTAAAAGGATTATGTCTAAGAATAACTAAGAGGCCAAGCAATACTTCAGTCATATTTTTTAAATCCTGAGTCATGATTGACTAGATCGACGTTTTTTTTTCAGTGATTCTAGTAGATTTGGAATAAACTGAAAGATTCTATTCTGGATTCTATTGTAGATTATATTCTGGAAGATTTGAAGTTAACACTATTAATTTCAAAACTATTCTACTTATATCTCTTACTAGACATTGCTCTCTTATATGTATATGACATCTTACTAGATATCTACTCTCTTCTCTGCGTATTATAAAGTTGTAAAAATAATACTCGAAAACAACGTAACAGTAGGGTGTCTATTTAAAAGTAAAATAATTTATACTGTACACAGTTAAATTTGCTTCGTGAAAAGTCGGACACAATATATTTATAGTGGTCAAAAACATTAACATTAAACATTGTTTAACTAAACAAATACGTAAAATTAATAGTCAATCCAAAAACATTTCTGGCGTAACATTTATCAATTGATTAAGCTCCTTCGGTGTTTGGAGATCTTTTCCTTTAGCCTTCAGTATCACAATTTGTTTTCCTTTGCCCGAAACAACGTAAATAGCTTTTGTTTATTGCTCAATAGTGAGCCGTGGCCCACGAGTATTGACTTCGTTTTGTATTCATTTAGTTTGTATTAGATTCTCGCTTTTGTTTAACATTGTCTATAAAGAAAAGTTTAGTAAACAGTATGGAAAGAAACGCTTATTTATAATTTGTATTAGGTAGAATTAGAGCAATCGTAAGTTCATAGTCCTGCAGCTTGATTTGATTGTACGCGATCGAAAAAGTTAAGCAACAGCGGGCGCGGTCGGTAGGAGGATGGGTAACCGCCAGTGGTTAAATTTCATGAACGCTTCCGGAGGGCACGTAAAACCGTTGGGCCCGGTTGTTATCGTTAGATAGAAATCGTAAAGTCTTAATGGAGCCCTTCGGGCATAAAACCTTTCGACACCTGGGTTGGCCACTAACCCAATCCGCATTGGTGCAACGTAGTGGGGTATGCTCTAGGCCTTCTCAGTATGAGAGACCTGTGCACAGTAGCAGACCATCGGTGGGTTGAAGCCAAGTCAACTTACTTCGTGACATGGAGTTCAGGTGCCTAAAGGTTAAGGCTTTAAATAGGGTTTAATATTAACCTTTATGCTAGTAAACCTGCCTAGCACACACGTGATACGTTTCTACTTACATTATACTTGTGATCTTCATATCTTCACATATTGGGCAGCTGAACCTTAATAATGATTTGGGGTTGTTTCTGATTTATAAATAAAAAATCAAAAACGGTCCAGCAATCCTTAGTATTCAGCTTAAAGCTCCGTCTTTATTCCTTTGGCGGTGTATAAGGTCCTATTCACGTCAAAGATCTCATACAAGTTCACTGTTATAGAATATCATTATATGATTTTATTGGAAATATTTTGTAAGGTTTTAAAATAAGTGGCACAGAAATAAACCAATATTTTTTATATGTGATACGTGCGTCGCTAAGCATACATTCATCCACCATATGTCTAAACGATATATTTTAGTACCGAAACTTTTCCAGAAAAGTGTGAACAAAGTTGTTAAAGACACCAGTGCTCTATGTCCTACTATTTCAGAGTCTTTAAGGGATAATTAAAGAAATTCACAAACAAACAAACATATTTTTTTATATATATTTGTATAGATAGAGCGGATAGTAATTTTAATTTAGTAAGTAGACATTTGGAGATTGTAATAATAATCATGTATTAAATTCATATTAAAATGTTTATATTACATTTATGTAAGACAAATAAAATGTTGGGTAGGCAAAAAGAGCGGAGTGTGTAGGCGGGAGCACTCATTACAAGTTCCTAACATTTCATAACAAAATTGCTTGAGGCTACGTTTCTCCAACAACCAAGTCTATTAAGTCGCAAAAATACGTCCTTTACCGAATTAATAGAGCTGTCCGACGCTGAATCCAATAATTTCTCCCAAAGCCATCTTGGAGTAATAATTTGCACAGAGTACAAATCTTACGTCAATAAATCAAGTGTAATATTTTGAAGTCTCAGCGTATTCTGACGTAAATCCCATTATTCATCGCGTTTTCTTTTTGATTAACATTTTCTTAATTTTATACTTTTTTGATATGTCATTAAAGTGCCTGATGATGGCACCGATGGCCCTTGATGTTAGGTGGCGCAGGGCTGCATGTGTGATGCCATCTGTACCTGGGGCTTTTTTGGACAAGTTGCGTTTCCTGCTCATCTGTGAATAAAGGTTTTCGTTCAGACCTTGGCTGTTTTATCACGTGTTTTTTGGTGTTAAGAATATTTTTTTAACATTATAAGTCACTGCCGATGCTGACTTTTTTGGTTTTAACATCGTCTGTAGCCTTCTTGAGATCATCAAGACTTGTTAAGTAGAAAAGTTGTTGTTTCGTCGATGCCTTTATAATTAATCAGTCCCAACTAACTCTATACACTATAGCGCAAATTCACTCTAAACAGCGGCCCCGGCATGTGTGGATTTAAAGTAGCGTATAACTTATTTATTGGGTTAATGGCATCTATAGACAATTACAAATTAGGCAATTTCTTTTGTAACCAAAATACAATTAGGGGAGGTTCATTTACAATAATTCAAAATAATTTGATGGTAAGGTTCATTCATTAATTTTAATCGTTTAAA
>DWJZ01005979.1:0-13470 GCA_018249125.1 Asbolis capucinus
ACACACAGGACAAACATTCCTGCTCATCACAGAAAAGTTTGACCTGGGTGGGAATCGAACCCACGACCTTCGGCGTAGTCGTAGGCGGCCGACTAGCCGTTTAGCTGATAAGTCGGTTGGGAAGAAGCGACTGACTAGTCGGCCAAACCGATCACTGTTTAGGGAAGTTTAGAAATTAGTATAAGGTTTTACATATCAAAATGTGTCATATTATAAAATGAAAACATAACTTTGGGATGCTTTTTGTCAATTTATGTTAATGGTTTTTTCACGATTTTTCTGTCAATTTGTGTCAAAATACAAAGTTGTTTTCACGATAATTCTTTTGATTTGTTCTTTTAAACGTTTATAAAATATGACTTGAATAATATAAATTAACTTATACATACAAAAACACTGCATTGGTATAAAGACTGAAAATAGCAAACTGTAATTAAAACTAGCCTACGTAATTTATTTCTGGCGTTAAAAACCGGCGTACGCATTGCTGCACCGGTTTGAAGGATAAGGGAGCAAGTGTAATTAGTGATGCAAGATGCATTTCATCCAGGTCTAAGGTGCCAGTAGCTTCGAAGATTAAAGCAATCAACTGAATACTTCTGTGGTACAAAACAACCTAAGTTATCATAGCATATACCCTCGGTTCGCTTTGGGAGAAGTTACGAGAAAAAAGTAGTTATTGTGATAACTGTGATAGTTAGACACATGGTGTTCTGGACTTTTTTGTAGATAATGATATCCTCTATAAAACTGTAGTACATCATTTTGCTCTATTGTCAATAACTTCTGCAACGTACACGATATAAGATTTTTTTTTTGTATTTTTTCACACGTAACGTATGTAAACTATTTTGAAGTGTTCATACAGACCCTATTACTCTATTTTCAACAGGGATACTGAAATCCTCGGCCTGTAATTTCGGAGCTTATTCTCCTCAAACAAATAAAGATATTTTTTTCCTCTATATAATATTAGTATAGAAGTGAGTAGCACAATAAATCAAAAATCATCCTGTGGGTTGGTTACGGCCGCATAAAGGAAATTGGTCTCATTACCATACATTTTTCTTTTGTACTTTGATACAGACATTGGTTACACAAAGGGTTACAATTTTACAAAGACTAGTAAACTAAAATAATACCACCGATATATTAGTCCATACCATATATGGTATACCAGGAAAGAGCAAACTGCGGCCCGCGGGCCGCATGCGGCCCTTTGAGCATTTTTAAATTAGATTTTTTTACCTAAACGGTCACACACTGTCTAACCGTAAAATAATACGACATAAAAATGCATTATGATACAAAATTGAGCAAATATATAAAAACGTTACATAGTAGCTCTAAACGTTAAGTACATTTGATTATGTATGAATAATGCTAATCTATGTGCAGCCCTCTAGCAAAACTCAAATTAAAAATTAGCCCTTTAATTCAAAACCTTGCTCACCCCTGTGCTATACAATATTATAAACGTGAAAGTGTGTGTTTATGTGTTTTCCGTCGCACGTCGAAACGAAGCGTCAGATTGACGTATTTTTTTGTATAGGGATAGTTGCTAATCTGACATAGGTATTTATCAACATTGATTTTATGAAACCTTACACAGTTGCACACAGTTTTATAAAACCTTGCACAGTTGCACACAGTTTTATAAAACCTGCACAGTTGCATACAGTTACAATATATAAAACCTTATACTGTTGCACACAGTTTTATAAAACCTTACATAGTTGCATACAGTTTTATAAAACCTTGCACTGTTTCCGTGTTTCAGAGAGTTCGTTAGAGTAAAGGGCAAACCAGTTGTTCCCGTATTTGTTACCTAAATTAGACAACGCCAGGGAATTTGAAATACGATAAAGACACGGAACGGCTGTACAGCATGGGCCGAGGCGCGGTCATAGAACAGAATTACTGTAGTAGTTCCAATACATAACAACTACTTAACCCATTACACAACAGCTAGTTAACAAATTATACAATGTTATGGGCACTCACGATAATTGTCTTCTGCGATCCAGTTGCATTCCAGTTGCAGGAAAGAAAATAATGTATATTTAAGGAATCAAAATAGAGTCCACTAGAAAAGAAGATACTTAAAATAGAGTCCAGTGGAGAGAGATCAATCAAAGCCGTGCTCACGACATATGCCTGCTGTTACAATTGTATTGACGAAACATTTGCGGGAAGCGACAGTAACTGACAATAAACCGACCATTGAGAGCTGTACTCGAGAAACCTACCATTTTACGAATTCACTTCACTAGTCACTTCACGTGATTGGTTCGCAGCTGTTAACTAAACCTGTGTACGGAGGGGGGGATGTGTGGGAGATCCAAGATCCACTCAGCAGAGTGGCATTCATCGACGAACGCTGAGTGTGCCGGATATTATACCTAACAGCAGTTCTGAACATTAGTCTATGCCGAGGTCGTCTGATCCCGTTCGGCGGGACGGCTAACGGGCGGCTAATGAGAACGGAGCTCAGTTATGCAGATGACCATTGCACGGAGTAAAGCTCGAGGCACACCGAGCTCGATCTGCTCTATATAGCGCGGTTTATTGATATTGGTCGTTGTTTTTTAGCGAATTGTTAATGTCTAAAAATAGAGACTGAATGCTTAGCGCGCCAAAACTAAGTTTTATATAGATTCATTAATATGTAAGTTTGTCGTTGCATAGTCTTTGTATATTGTACTATGTTATCGTGAGTACCCATAACATAGCAAAATGTTAATTAATATATTTAAAGAAAAAAATAATTTGAAGTCATAGCCGTCTCGGCTCGGGACTCCTTTCACAATGTGAGGAGTCCAGGTGTCCACCACCCTGGCCAAGTGCGCATTGCTAGATTAGACACACCTTCGAGAACTTTATGAAGCACTCTCCCTTGAGGTCTTTCCCCTCCATCTGCACTGGAGCAGCGTGGTGGAGATTGCTCTAGGCCTTCTCAGTTAAGACAGGAGATCCAATCTCAATGGTAGCCAACAATCAATTTCTAAATATTAATATTAAGAAATTCAAATGTATACGTTTCACTAAGCCCAAGGTCTATTAATATAAAAGAAAGAAGAAGCAGAAACAAAACGAGTCGGACTACATCTCCTTGTCTCTGCTCACTGTAGGGTTGCCACTTATCTAAAATTATATAAATTTTATGACATATTTTTGTACCACATATTTTACCTACTAGTGTAACAGTTAAGAGAACTCTTAATGTATCGTGTTTATTATAACTATGTTTGTTTCTTATGGTTAGTATGTAAAATAATCAAAGATATTTTTATTGTACTTGTAAGTACAACTGCAATGTTTGAATCGATTGATCATCTCAAAAAAACTAAAGATGTTTACTTTATTAAATATCATATATATTGGCTATAAAGTAATTTTTGTACTGTCAATTCTAGTTCAAATGTATTTACCAATAGATGAAGGTGTAGGCTATTAATAGCGAGAAAATATGACATGATTATTAAAAAGAAATGTGTGTAACGAATCCTTCAATAAATCGTAAAGTGGTAGTTTTTTCTATTTATTTTTATTTCTTATTGTAGTAGGGGGTAGCTTTTACCCCTTATCAGCTAATACTTTGTTCTGGAAGGTTGCGAGATTTGTATTTTTTGTACATCAATTTAGGTGGCAACCCTATTTCAAAGCGGGCCGCACAGAGGATCGGCGCGCAGGGAATGTTTCAGTGACTAATCGGCGGGCCGCTCGCGACTCGGCTTGTAACTCAACGCTGCATTTTATGCAACTCACTTGGAAAATATGTCCATTGACAACTTATGATTTTATGACCCATATATTATGGGCTCGAATCGTTGTGGCGCAGTCAAGCTACATACAGGTTCGTGGAAGCAAGTTATCAACAAGCAGTTTTTAATTTTTTTCTTTTTTATTTTTGTGTTGTGTTTGTTTTAATATTTCCAGCCAACGCGATCCGAATGCCACCTACTGAGATATTTAGAGTCTTAAAATTTTCTCTATACAGTCGAGACCGAATGACATGTGTTGATTTTAAATAACGCTGTTGAAAAGATCGGTGAAGTTATACAGGTCTTTATCGTGAGTATTTTTCGTTACATAAAATTTATATCACAACAATTCTAAGTTTCACAGCAAAAATATCGGTGCCTCGCAATTAAGAAGTGACGTAACACCGTGGAAACAGTCTCCAAGACACCAGTTGACAGATTGCAACGTCACCGACAGTGATTTTGGCGTGTGGCGTAAACCTGCTTACAGGGCAGTATCAAAAACAAATAAAACTTGGCGATTCCACAGCTTCTTCTTAGCAATAGTATTTTCACGCTTAACTTTAATTCGTATCGTCATACAATCTAGTGGTATATCTTAACGTCTTAACGCGTTAATTGACGCGTTGACGAACACATTACACTGGTAAGCAAGTCAATTTTGATGCCGCACTAACTTAGCAGAAGCGAATGGAATCTTCTTATGGTCATCATTCCATCTAGTCGGAGCGTCTTTTTCTTCAGGACTCGGTCGACATTAAAGAAATCTAAAAAATCGTAAATTTTTCTCTTATATGATCACCTTCAACCTCCATTATTATGCCATTAACCTTGTTACAGCATAACTGTACCATACTTTATCCTTACTTACTCCTCATCTAAAGGTTGTCTGGAAGAACTCGCTGTTTAGCAACAAGACCGCCCTTTGCACTTTATTTATACGTGTTTATCTACTTTTATCTTTTGTTTGGTGTAGAATAAACAGAGAATAAAGAGATATAACATCATCATAACTGAGGAATCCTAGAACATAGAGATCGAGAGTCCCGCATCACATAAACAGAATAACACTCCAGTTTAATTATTGAATCTTAATGCTTCCAGCATTAAATAATATCTAAACAGATTTGAAGCAATTGAAGAATCATAAATCATGCACAAACTACATTACCTTTTGCAAACAATCAAAATATATCTGTGTATTTTAGCTGCAACTAAATACACTCGGTACATAGGTATTGAGAATAAACGTGTTATAAGAGTTTTTAGCTTATATCGATTGTAAGTGATCGAAGGGCACGTTAAGCTGTCCGTGCCGGTTGTTACATTGCAATTTGTTTAGCCATGTTCTGGCATGGCATAAAAAACTTTAAGAGAAAAATGAAGAGAATGTACCAAGTTAGTTTGACCAACATCTTAGACATCATCACCACTTTCCACCAGGTGGGATCGATGTTGAGCATTGGTTTTGCCACTAAACCCTCCCCATTGAAGCAGCGCTGTGGACCTTAGGCTTCCTCAGTTTAACGAGAGACCCGTGCTCAGTAGTGGCCATCAGGGACTTGAAGCCAAATATAGGAAACATAGGAATTATTACGTTGAGAATACAGCACGTGTAATACAAGATTTCAAACGGACGGCCTTGAAGAAAGCAGTTCAGTACGTCGATATTGGCAACTGTGACTAATGACAAACTGGCGTATCAACAATAATTGAGATTTGAGATCACTGGGCGGTTACGATGGTTGGATTTGGTTATATTTAGAATTTATTGCTGCGAATATTATTTATGCGAAAGTTTGTGAGAATTTTTGTGAATGTTTAAATTCGTCTTTCAGGCAAAATCTACTGAACGGATTCGGCTGAAATTTGACACAGACATAGATTATGGTCTAGAGAAGGGTTCGGCAATCAGGGCTCTCGGGCCGAATGCGACCCGTATGCCATTGCGGTGCGATCCATGCCGAAACCAATTAACACGTAGCGTTAACATCTTGTGATTCTCCCGACGATGGCACATAAAATGTGGCCTGAACCAATTTTCTTATAACATTTGTGGCCCTCGAAAAAAAGGTTGCCGACCCCCTTAACATACAGGAAGTAAATGTGCTCTTTCTTCTTCTTCACCGCTTCTGAAAAAGGCTCTATCACTCCCTTCGAGTTGTTGACGCCTTTGGCAGCGGTGAACACATACCATCAGATGACCTGTCTAGTCGTTTTCTTACATAACATCAATAACTAACTGTCTATCTCTTTCTGTCACATAAATTCGCTCGTAGTAAGAAACAAAATTAACTTTCATCCGGTTTTTAATTTAACACAAAACGACCATAAACGACGTGGTGGCTCAAAGTCCCTTTAAAATTAAAAATATTAAAAAAACAACACAAAAATCATACACCTCCCTACAGAAATATCAACATACTATCTCTTTTCCTCCACACTAAGCGCAGTACCGCGTACAACCCGTATCTGTGACATAAATCACACAACTGGAACAGGTTTAGTCACCGAATTAGTACAAGTATTTCGACATAAAATATTAGCTAATATTTAAAGTAAATATTTTTATTTTCTGAAGTGGTGGCAGTGTAATCTTTTGCGGAAACTTGTTGTATTACCGCATAGCAATAATTACATAATGAAAGCCGCGGAACAGAACGTCGGTACCTACGTCATACTATTTCTCATACTGCACTTGGTGACGTAAGCGCGTAAACTCGATAAGAATTACTCGACTAATTGTTTTATTGAAGTACCTATAGTTCGTTTTTCTCATTTATATATTACGTATATACAAACCAGTGGAAGACAATGTTAGATTTTTGTTGTAAAACCGTTACATTACGTTTTTACACACTAATATTTTGAGCCGTAACACTTTTCAATGTCACAATTTGCGAGTTTCATAAAAATAATGTAAAAAAAACCATTTTTAAAGTATTGCTTTGATACAAAAATTGATTACATATTTTGCATGGATAAAAAAAAATTACTATTAATAATATTTATAGGGTTATATGTGCACACTTTACATACCTGTACATCTGATAAATTTATAACAGTTTGACGGTAGCAGAATGTTATGGTGTTATATTCTCCTGGTAGCATTCAATAAATATCTTTGGACAACTCACACACGGCCATCTGACTCACAAATAAGCGTTAGCTTGTGCTATGGTGATCAGATCACTGATAAACATACATGGATACTTTTAAATACATACTTAAATAGATATTTATATTACACACTCAGAAACACAGACCAAACATTCCTGCTCATCACAGAAAAGTTTGAGCTGGGTGGGATTCGAACCCACGACCTCCGGTGTAGTAGTCAGGTTCACTAACCACTAGACCAACCGGCCTGTCTGAATGGATGGGATTGGCTTGACAAATAAACATTTATTAGTAAAACAGTATCCAGCCCGGGAATCGAATCTGTTACTCCCAAGCAAGTCATAACAGATGACAGCTAATAAACATTTACACACTCATACCACCCGCAGTGTTGTGAGTGTAATTTACCAACACCCTCGAAAACTGTTCCTGTCTGTAACATGTCTACTACGAAGTTAATTAGAACTTCATGATAGAAGTCTATTTATATGTAGATATATCATAAGATCATAATTCTATATATAGATATATGATTATGAGTCTATATAGTCTATAAAATAGATTCTTGAAATCAAACTTTGTAGCATTTTCTGCCCAAACAGAGGAGTATGACATTTGGCACAGTAAATGATTGATATGTACGCGGCGCTTAGACGTGAAAGCGTAACAGACAGTCAGGATTATTTTTGCATTTATAATATTAGTGGTGATTATAACATTTAATTCTATTATTAACTTTACACTTTCGTTAAGTGAGCTATTGGTTCCTAAAACGAAATAGTTTTCAATATTAAGAAACAAACTTTGGTTCACTTTTTGAGGAATTGTATAATAATTTGATATTGAACACCAACATGATACACACTATTTGATCCAAAAATCATTAAATAGTAAGTCCAAATACTAAATCTCGTATAAAATGTCAAATAAGATGTCTGCTCGAAGATTTTTCATTTTGAAATAAGCAGTGCCTGTTGTCCAAATTTTTTTAAATCCTATCTTAATTTATGATTTATTGTGTACATAAATAAATAAAAATAAATAAATATTAATTAATAACAAAAAAAAAATAAACTTATACAAGCAGGTACAGAACGTACCAAAGTACAATATATGTTCTCGACCCCCTTAGAATTGCCTAAAACCGTTGCTCGCACTTAAAATCACGACATTATAAAAATGTTGTCATAAAATTACCGCAAAATGACCAGTTACTTTTCGTTAGATGGCTGTCACATATCATACCCAACACGATATATGATACTGAATTGTCGTATTAATATAATTAAAACAATAAAAATATGTAAACGTGGTTAAATTGTTAAATATATGGAGCTGTATTTCCCGGGTCACGCAATAATTGCTACGTATAGTTCTTTTAATTATATTGTAGAAAGTTGTTACTAGATAAAAATGGAAAATTACGCAGAAAAATCTGATATTTAAATTAACTGGCGGGTATACGATCTACCAGTCTATTTATATAAAAATCTATGTTTGTTTGTCCTTTATAGACTATGAATTGGTAGGAGACAGAGCATGATGTCTTTGCAACTCTGTTCAAAATTCTCTGGAAAGAGTTTTGGTTTTAAAATGAGATCGTTCAGACACACAGTTGATGGGTAGAAACGCGCGCCAGGTACAGTTAATATCGTTATGAATACGAGTCTTATATGTCGTCGATTTCCTTATTCAGCAACCTGAGATAATTCGTCCATTATCTTCGTGATATGAATTATTGCATCAAATGAATAAATGAATTACTATCCTGTTGGACGAATGCTAGACCGCATTGGATCCATCCCCACACTTTTGTGTGACGAGCGGGAATGTTTGTTCTGTCTCTGGGTGTAATATCTATATATGTAAATATTTAAAAGTATATTTGTTCGTTTCTCATTCACATAAAGGGTTCTCGGGTTTTATTCTCGATAGGGGGAGGAAGTTATGAGGCAGATTAATGCTTGTTCTTGAATTAAAAGGTAGGGGTGCCACCCGTACTTTATAATTAAGTATTGTACGTTATTTCGGGCAATTATACTGTATACTTTATGAACACAATGAAATTCGCAAAAATACTTTCTTTCGCTTAATTTTGTCTGGGCTTCGTCAAACTTTACTCATGAACATTTTGTCGTGAAATCAAACTTTATCGATCGATGCCGATAGGTCACTAGCCACACTTAAACTCTCATTACCAAAAATGACAAAATAATTGCTATATAAATTTATTCAATTCAATGATAATAATTTGAGGAAACTTGCATAAATTAAGAAACACATAATAATAAAGAAAAATAAAAGAAAAAAATAAATGAAGAAAAAAAAATAGTTATCTCTTTGTATTTAGAAGTATATATGTATGTTTATCAGTAGTCTGTTCACCATAGCACAAGCTATCGCTTAGTTTGGGTTCAGATGGCCGTGTCTGAGTTGTCCATAGATATTTATTTATTTATAAATTGTCCTTTATTTTCATAGTATGCATTTCTATTATTTCTTATCTTTATCAAAAAATGTACTTTATCAGCACGAAAAGGTGGCAACCCTTTTTATGGGTATAATTAGTTGTCTGTATGTATTCTCTCTTCGCGGCACAGGAAATCCTATACTCGCTGCAACTTCGATCCGGAATAAATGTAAACAAACCATAAATCTTTTTAGGGTTTTCACCAACTTACAGAAGGGTTTTTCAATTAAACTACTCATTATAATTTTGAAAATTGGTTATTAAACTAACATCATTCACAAATTCAAACTCTGACATCCTTAATTTCATGAAGGAGTTAACAACCTTTCAACCTATTGAATTATTTTGTTGTATACTTATCACCAAGCAAATACCATGATTTACAAGTAAACGTTTTTAAAAATGTAATGGTACAAAAGAGTTAAGAATTGATAAAACAACAAAAAGTTTAATTCGCCTTTTTGTCGCAGGTTGCTAGGCAACGGTTTGTTATTAAACATTCCAGATCGAATTTGCACCGAATATAGGATACGGTATGAGTTTACAAGCGTTTTATTTAATACAAAGTTATCAAAAGTATCTATTGCCTGGTTATTTTTAAATTAAAAGTAAGTTATTGCTTGCGTAAAAGATATCGTATCGCAGAGTACTTGTATGCTACTTTATACTAATTATGTTAGTGCTGTTCGCCCACTTAGTTTATAGGACCACAGAATATGTATGTAACAGATATGCGTTACGTATGTATGTACCTATCAGCTGTACTAAGGCGCGTTGTTACGCACCAACTCATAAACCATGTATCCGATCTTCTTGATCCAAAACCTACTCCAGACAATTCTGAACAAAGTTACTAAGACATCTGTAGTCTATCTCTTACCATTTTAGAGTATGAAAACAAACAAACCCACAGAAAAACAAGTAGATATCAGAAGATATACCACTATCACTGTCCCCTTCTATTCACCCAAAAAAGAATGTATGCTCGTAACATGGTGAACTAGTTTTCTCCCGAAGCTTTGCTGCATGGTAGGTACGTTGATAAAAAGATTATAAACTATCTCTACGCCAAATTTCATTCGAATGGGGTCGGTAGTTTTTCCGTCAAGGAGTAAAGAACATCCAACTTTCAATCCGTCCGTCCGTCCGTCCATCCGACCATCCATCGATTTTCGCAATTGTAATCTTAGTAGTGCTGGTAGGGTGATGTCACTTCTGTCCGATATCTATTCGTAAGATTCGATGTGTTGCTTTGCTATTGACATTTCTCGCGAAGGTTGTTCCAAGTCGTGATTTTGCGTAACTCCGCCTCATCGCGGTGGTGTCGTAGCGTTTATTTTTATAGCTACGTTCAGTTGATGCAATATTGTATCCGCGTCGGTGCTAAATTGTATCTTATTTGTTCAAAAATGGGAGTAGAAAGTGAGTGATATGAGGTGGTAAATTGTAATTGTTGGTTACTGATATTGTGAGATATATTGTTATTTCTTTTTTGGTGGTTTTATAACGGTGTAATTGAATTAGTGTTACTTACTTTGCGTTTATTATATTAACAGACTTCGATTTGCTTGAATGTCCTTGTTGGTATTACATTCTAAATGTTTTGAGTAATAGTTTCTTGCGTAGGTATAATTTGTTAACATTTATTAACCTAACTAACTTTGTTGTATATATTTATTATTATGGCTGTATGTCATGATTATGATATTCTCTGTAAATTTGTGCTTGACCACTATCCCACCTGATGGTAAGTATGTGGTCTTAGATGGTAAATCACACTAATTTAGTAATATGAAATGAAAATGAAAAATGAAATGAATCGATAAAATTAAATTGTTAATGATAAAATGTTTATTCTCGTTTTTGTTTATTGACCAGGCTCCGCCTGCGGCTTCGTCCGCGTGATATGTTGATAAAAAGTAGTCTTGTTTTATTCCAGATTATAAACTATCCTTGTGTCAATTTTCATTCAGATCCGTTGAGTAGCTTTTGCGTAAAGGAGTAACAAACATCCATTCATTCGTCCAAACATACATTCATCCACCCATCCATCCATCCATCTATCCATCCATCCAATCATCCATCCCCACAAACTTTCGCATTTATAATATTAGGAAAAGTTACTTTCTCTTTTGATTACTGATTTTTTATCAATTTCTGATCACCTCACGGTATAACTACACTAATATGTATTTAACTATTTTTATATATTTAGACATATATTAAGACATATAATTTTGTTTATTTATATATTATTTATGTATTATATATATTGTGTGACTGTTGCATTTTTACTAAACAAAAGAAGTGGCGGAAAATAAAGTGTACGTAGACGCATACGAGTTCCGGGTTCGATTAATATTGTGACAAACCGTGCATGGACTGGAATGGAATGGACTTATGCGTTATGCGTAACAAAATAGTTCTCAACTTAATACTAATAAGTGTTTATATAATAAAAATTGTTGCATCGATATGTGAAGTGGTAAAGAAGATATTTAAAAACTTTGAATGTTTAAAAATTCTATTAGATGCGACGAACAATGAGGTATCTCCAGCGCCGGAGGATGAGAGTAAGCCGGAGCGACCGCCGGCGAAGACAACTAGCGCCATCTACCCAGTACTCAACATGTATTCAGAGAAGACTGCCTCCGTCAAGGAACTCACCACGTCCAAGATAAGGTATGTGTTGATTTGGCAATAGAATGTACCTATAAGGGCAGTGATAGTATAGTAGTTTGAATGCTGGTCTCTCTAACGGTCCAGAATTCAAAGCCTGCGACGCTCACCTCTAGTTTTCAAAGATATGTGCGTATCAGAAGTTGATTATTGCTTGTTACGGTGAAGGATAACATAGTGAGAAAACCCATTGGACGTCCCATGGTGTGTGAAGTCCACCAATCCGCACTTGGCCAGCGTGGTAGACTATGGCCTATACCCCTCATACAGAGAGTGGAGATCCGTGCCCATTAGTGGGACAGTTACGAGTTACAATTATTGTACCTGGTCCACGATTCGAAGATAATGTTTACAAATATTCGTTGCCTAGCAACCGATGTCAGGCATATGATATGAACCTTTTTTCGCAGCGCAATTGGATGTACATAATCTTTTAGTAGATTTTAAATAAAGTGGTAAGGAAAAGAGATTTATATTATATTCCCGTTAACTGTTGCTAGGCAACGCTTGTTGGTATACATTGTTTTCAAAGCGCAGCCGTTCGATTCGATTCAGTTTCTGATGATGTGTACTGAAACAAAATCATGTATTTTTCCAATTTTTTATCATTATTGGCTCTGGGTGAGCTGTCTCACTGCTGGATAAAGT
Source organism: Asbolis capucinus (assembly GCA_018249125.1). NCBI lineage: Eukaryota > Metazoa > Arthropoda > Insecta > Lepidoptera > Hesperiidae > Asbolis > Asbolis capucinus. The sequence goes on from DWJZ01005979.1 coordinate 12,682, forward strand.
GCACAGACCAGGGTCGCACTGGTCTAGTGCAAAGTATACTTCATGCATGGTTGAAAGCTTTTATCAACATCATAACTATTTCAACACTACATGTAGTGGTGAACATGAACATTTATTAATATATAAACTTATATTTACATATATACTTATATATATGACTTCGGTGATAAAGAACTTATTGCAACCCCTTCAAACCTTTTTGGCGAAAAGTGTTATATAATTGTTTTTGTCCATCTTTCAGTATGCACAAGGAGAGCACGGTGAGCAAGGAGAGCAGCACGCAGAGCACGATCACACAAACAAACAAGAGCGAGTCTGAGAAGCTGGTTCACAGCAAGACGACAGATGGCGCTGGTGATGCACTCAAGTTCTCTGATGAGGAGTTATATGGATCCAAGATGGTAAGTCTCTCGTCTTTGTCCATAATTGTCCCACTGCTGGACTCGGGTCGCACATTGTCGCCGGTGCCGCCATAGTCTTCCACGCTGGCCAGATATCTCAATATTTTAGCATCAGAATTTGCTGTTTATAATCCAGGTCTTTTTGACCTGGTTTACGAGTTTAAGAGCTTAGGTTTAGTATTGATTAGTAGGGATTGGAAATGGATGGGTGAGCACTAATAATTACATTATCAATTCCTTCCGTGCTTTAAAGGGCACGTAAAGTCATTGGTACTGGTTGTTATCGTTACATAACTGTAAAGCCTTCTACTGGCATAAACATTATTGGGTTGGCCACTAACCTCAACACTTCTACAAGCTGGTGCAGCGTGGTGGAGTTTGCTTTCCA
>DWJZ01005980.1:0-13469 GCA_018249125.1 Asbolis capucinus
TATGGCCTTAACCTTCTCATTCAGAGAAGAGACCCGTGCTCAATAGTGGGCCGTGATGGGTTGAGATGATGATAATGATGATTACCGTATCAATTTTATACATGAATAAGTCCCAATAGTGGGTGTGGACCAAGATTATTTAATAAATCAATTTTGTTAATCTCATTCTGAACTTACCAAACGTCCTAATCAAACTGAAAATTCATTATGGTGTTCAAATATGCTCTTACAATTCCTCTTACGATAATAATGGATTTTAACTTATGCATTAAAGAGAAATGTAAGCTTATTCATAAAAGTTCCACTTGTTTTTCATCGTGATATGCAAATGGAAGGTGCACATGCAGCCACTGATGCATAAGTATTTGCATACTACCGCTTTAATAGACTAGTTTTACATCAGTTTAAAAGCGGAACTTGCATGAATACCATTATGTTATTGAATTTCATAAGTAGATAGGAATATATGTTACGGAAGCTTAAATTATGAAATTACTGTTTTTAAATTTATTAGCACATATTTTTCACACGCGTAGCCAAGCCAAGGTTTTTGAAAAAATGCATACTAGTAGTTCTATCCCATGTACTCAGTGAGTTACAATTTTATTAATAATTTTGTGTATCTACTTTAGAAATACTTGTAAAGTTTTTCACTAGATGGCGTTATTGATCAGTTTACTTGGTGAGAACCTAATTCCTATTTCACACTTTTTGGAGCATAGAATATTGTGATCGGTATTATTACCTGTGTGTTAAGCGATCGATAATTTGGACTTTGAGCCAAAGAAAATGGGAAGACTTTATAGATACAAACGGTGATTTTTTATTTTATTTAATATTTTTACAGGGTATAACTCTTTGTTTATGGTATTTAAACATATTGGTGGTTCCAGACGAGGCATAGAAACCACATTGAAAATAAAACTCGACAAAAATCAACAAAAAAATAACTGATTCCCGGTACATTTTATGACTTTTAAAGCATCTCAATAGGCTTTTGAGCATCAAGTCCAGATGTGATGACAATACATCACAAGGCCTATTGTTGGTCCGCGGAACAAATAACGTATTTTCATAGTGATGTTTGCGCCTCGTGAGTTTATTTTCGAGGACGGGCAATGCTTCTTCTTTTTTGTGCTATATTTGATTTGGCATATGGGTTGGAATGTTGCAGCTACAGCAACATAGTTAACAAAACTAAAGAACAAGTGTTCATATTAAGGCGCTCCCGCACCGGGAGCATTCGCGTATAATGAAACATAGATTCGACTTTCAGCATTATATTACAATACAGGTAGTACTGACCGACGAGCAAATAGATTTGAATTTGTGAGCGTTCTGATTTAGTTGTTTTCATAATGTCAGACGATGCAGTCATTGTGCTGAGTGCGGTAATATTAATTCAACATTGTTGTTTACGTAAAAAGAAACGATATTGGCGATTTGAATTATTTCAATACCGAAGAAATAAAGGCGGTTTATATTAGAAAGACTGACCCATAAGCAAACTCTAAATGTTTGTAAGAATGTCTCCTCCGGATTTTAAACAATAAATCCCATTGGACCAAATGTTAAAAAAGAACATTAAGACATTATTGTATCATTACAATACAACATACTACATATGTATATATATTTCTCATAGTTTCTTTTTATTTATATATATTTTTTCTTTTATTGTTTTTTTCAGCCTACTTTGCCTACTCATGCACCTGCCTTATCTTATTTTCTATTTTCATTTACTCCTCATCTAAAGTCTGGAAGAGATCGCAGCTTAGCGATAAGACCGTTTTTTTACCTTATTTATAAATATCTCTGTACTGTTATCTTTTTCTTTTTTTTTGGTGTACAATACAGAGTAATCTACAAGGTGCGCGCTATTTTACTCTCTCACTCATGCTCGAATCTACATATGTATAATATTACAATTACACGGGAAAGCTCCCGGTGTGGGAGCACCTTTATGAAACTTTTGTATCTTCATTGGATCTGAATGCACGTAAAAATTTTCAAGCAAATCGAATCGTAGGGAATTTAAGTTGTAAAATTCCCTTTAATATTTAGTTACAATGAAGCTATTAAAATTGTGTTAAAAATGTCCTTGCCTTTTTCCTAAAATGAAGTAAGTATGGATATAAGTTAGTAACTAGATGTTATAAGAAAATAAGTTATTTATCGGTAACGGAATACTGTTAATGGTATAATTATTTTAAACAGTTTTATGACATGATTGACAATACAGTTTTAATAAATAATAAATAAATGTCTTTGGACAACTCACACACGGTCATCTGACCCCAAAATAAGCATTAGCTTGTACTATGGTGATCAGACAACTGATAAACATACATATATATCTTTAAATACATACTTATATAGATATTTACACCCAGACACATAGGAAAAACATTCCTGCTCATCACAGAAAAGTTTGACCTGGGTGGGAATCGAACCCACGATCTTCGGTCTAGCAGTCAAGTTCGCTAAGACCACTCGACCAACCGGCCTGTCAGTGACTATGAAGTTTGAACGATCGACATACAAGCTGAAAGTCAGTGGTGGAATTACTAATTTACTCAGTTTTAAAGCTATTTTTACCGTCGTATTGTTTTGAATATGAATTCAATGTACAGCGTGTATTAGTAACAAGGATAAGTCATTTGCAAAATTTGCTAATGCTCATAAGAAATCCGTCATAGGAATTTCTATGTTCAAAAACTGCCTTCCTATTCTCAATTACTCCAACCTACTGAAACCGCAGCGCACAGAGCGTCCCATGCAGAAACTGCCGACATTGACAAAGGTTACAAATAATATTATATGTACTTTTCATTCAAAGTACCTAAAATTTCAATATCAAAAAATGTTTGTATTTCGCTCTAAATTTGAATGAATGTAGAATTGAATGGATTGATATGAAACTTGATAAATAGACAGACCACGTCCAGGAAATGTTCATAACAGATTCTATCCTGACACGAGTAGTAGGTTCATCTAGGATGATACGTTTTTATGTTGAATGGATAAAAATGAAACTTGGCACACATACATCCATTATAGTCTAGGATAACAGACAGAAATTATTCGATTTAGAATTTGCATCGAGTATAGTGACGAATATTGACTAATCGATGCCGTATTGTATATCATATTTTTCTTTGAATTATATTCCATGCAATACTTTGCTCGCGTGCGCTATTCTCATGATGAAGTAAATAATTTTAATTGAATATAGAATCAAATTGGTCCTGTCATAAGTATAAAGCTTGAGGCATTGCCTAAGGGCATCGCATCGTGCTAAAACAGTTCCAACACATGAAATGCAGTCTCAAGTGTAGTCTGACTGTTCGTCGAGTTCTATTGTTCGAGGCTTTGAATAGGTTTTTCCAGTTTAAAATTACTAAATAGCTTTCTCGCCATTCACAACCCCTCTTCGTTCACACACAAAAGTTACATACGAATATGCTCTTTGGAAAAAACAGTGCCAAAGAAACTATTTTATGAAATGTGCCAAATGTTCATAGTTTTAAAGAAGTTTGTCCAATTTCATTTCTTTGAGATTTCAGCTTAATAAAGTAAAAATAATTAATTTCTACGTGACAAAAAATCAAGAAATTCTTTTCGAGATACAAAACGCATTCGGTTAGATATGTAGTTTATTCCAAGCCATAGCCAAGAGGACGATTGGAGGAGCAGCTGATTTCCTATAAAGATCCCCAATACTCGGCCTTCGGCCTCGGCAGGCCTAAAATTTTTCATCAAATTGTATGAAAGATTTTTAAAGTGAGAGTGAATAAACGTTTTTTTTTATCGCAATGAGAAAACTCGCAAAGATCAAGGGTACCTCAATTACAACAATTTCACCGGTCAAGACGTGACACGAGTGTTGACCAATCCTACATCACTATCACAATGTCAACATAACTAAAATAATTTAATTACAGTTCTTAATACGTATAAAATAGAGTACCATTTACAATGCTAGGATAGTGACCGTCATGCTAGGAAGAATGTGAAAGTGGTACGGACTGTGGAGCTAGATAACGCGTACGTTGAAACTGTGTTTGAGTTTTCCGATGCTGGTATGTGACGTCATTGACGTGACGTAATTGTATGCAATTGTGATGCTTAATCATTAGGTAACAACGTTATAAGTAGTTAGAGCCGTTTGTAGTGACAAAACGACATAAGGACCATTGCTTCATAGATAGTTTGAAGCCTGAACTCAAAGTAGAATTGAATCTTAAACATCTATATTCTAAACGTATTCTACAATTATCAAGTAATTCATGGAAATATTAGAGAAGCTCCTCTGTGAGATTGTTTAAGGCTCACCATCGTCCAAAACCAATGATCAGAGACCGCATGCTGGTTGTTTAATACTCTAAATGAAGTTGAAAACGTATACGTATTTTAAATCACTATAATAATTTGATAGTAATATCGGATTTCCGCAAAATACTTTTGATCTTTAAAATTATCCTTTAATTAAAAAATATTTCAGCAAAATACACTTGATCTTTTTTAAATTGTTTTCTTACATAAAAATTGACTTCTGCAAAATACACTTGATCCCCAAAATTATTTTACTTCTTATTTAAAATTAAATCTACAAAATACTCTTAATCTCTAAAATGATTATTTTGCTGCTATGCTAAGTGGGAATGCGGTTAAGATTACAAATTTCAAGCGACCATTTCTAAAGTACTTTAAGACGAAATATATTTCTCGAAGCAATTTGATATGCGAGACACGTTTTAGTAGTATGTTTAGTACGTGGTTCGTGGGTTTTTGATAAGGGTGCGGTCATTCATATTACTACTTGTGTCTGATACACAAACCTCAATACATTGATACGCCAACTACTGAGCTCATGAGGAGGCCTAGAGCGTTCTGTACCACGCTACTCCAAAGCGGATTGGTGGAGAAGCTAGTGGCCAATCAAAGTATCAGAAGTTTTTAACGTCTCCTGAAGCCCTCCGACGTAGCTTATCGATCACTATCTAACGATAATAATTGGCATCGACAGCTTTACGTGCCCTCCGGGGCACGGAAGCGTTCATGAAATTTTTACCACTAGCGATCACCCATCCGACCGACAACTGTTGTTTAACTTTTTCGATAGTCTGCAAACACGCTGCAGAGCCAAGGACACTTCAACACATGTTACTACGTCAAAATCTGTTTAAATGCAAAATAATTATGTAACTAGCTACGATTGAAGTTTTCGTTTATTTCAATTCTATTTTCAGTATTAATGAATACATTTATGGAAGTTGTAATTAACGTGCCTTGTTAAGCCCTTCTAGCTAGCTACCACCCTTTTACTGAGTCAGCCAAAGGATTTGTGTTCTGGCTGTGGGCTTGAGAATCACTTGTTTTTTTACTGACAACAAATCAGCAATACCCTTGGTGTTTTTGATGATAGCCCACGATGATCACTTATCCTGTGCCTTGTCTGCTCATTAGTCGGCTTTTCTAATGAAAATATAACACCTCGTATAAAATATAAATAACATTATTACAAAAATAAATTTTAACAGTTTATGTTTTGAAACGATTCTAAATTTGTATTTTTTTTTATATTGTAATTAAGAGTAATAAATTTTTCTTTTTCAGAATATTAATTACGTAATTACTCATTGTTTTTAAATTATAATCTTATTTTATTTTATAACATTAATATGCACATACATATGTTCATACATTGCATGAATATTGCACTTCGTGATCGCTGTGTATAGTAAATATGGAGCTCACTTAAAAATGGAACGTTGTTTTCAGTTATTTAGTTACAGTTAAACTAGAATTTCAAGGTTTCTGCACGGGCGTCGTGTCTGAAATTAGATTTAAACCTCATCAAGACTTTATCCAGTTTGAGCCAGTCCAAGGTTACAGCAAAAATTGCTTATCTCTGATCGTTTGGTTTTTAGATTTCACCGTTTTGCTCTTGAATACATTTTTAATTAATCTGATACTGGAGTGAATACGAATTTGCAAAAGACGTAGACGTAAAATGACGACGTATGTTCAATGATTTGTCATTCGTGTTTACATTATATATCTACTAGAGATCCTGTTGCTTGAAATTCATCCGTAATTCAATTTATAAATTGTCATTAATTACTTTGCCTATTTAATTTGCCAAATGTCAAAGTGTGTCAAATGCATTTTAATGTGTGTATTATAATCTTTCTGCCCTGCTCCGTAGAAACTTTTACTGTGCCATATTTCATAGTCCTCAGTCTGGGTAATTTTCGTTGAAAGGGGTACAAAGATTTTGCTTTAATCACCTTAAGAACTGTATCAGGAACTCTGCTTAATTAGTTTTTTTACGATATTTTTCTTCATAAAAATTATTTATTTCTAATCATTTTTGAAAATAGGAGGAGCGTTCAGTAAGTGAAACTCATGTTTCTTCTTCTTTCAAGATTCTTCTATTCTCTCTCTCTCTCTCTGACGTCATTGCTTAATTACGATACAAGAATATATTCATATTTCGAATATACATGACCGAATAAGTCTATTTGATAAAAGTTAAATGTAATTTCGTACCACATTGCAAGCCCAAGGTCCTCGCCTTGAAACAAACATTAAAGGATCAAGATTTATGCTTTAATAAAACAAACAATAGTGCAAGTTCTCGTGCAGTTGAATCGTAAAAACAAAAGTGCACAATGAAGGGCAGGGTTCGAGATGTGATTCATGAATAGGGTGACCATACGTGCCGGTTTAACAAGATTGTTCTATTTTCAAGTTGCTGTCCATATAAGAGGAAAAATGTCCTGCGTTTGCAAAAAAACGGATGAAATCGCTTAGAAAATATAAGGTCGCCCTTATCAATCGATTGTGCTTAGCGTCTGCGCCCGCTGCATGGCTCGCATGATAGGTACGTTGATAAAAAGAGCCTATGTGTTATTTCAGAATATAATCTATTTTTGTCCTAAATTTCATCCTGATCGGTTCTGTAGTTTTTGAATGAAGAAGTAACGAACATTGTAAAGTTAGTTATGCATTATACTTTGTAATTTTGCCTCTAGAATGTACAATAAATATTTATATAAATCGAATTTCATGAAGACAAATGTGTTTTGTTTCTCGCGACAACAGGAGCAGTGATGATGAAAAAAAAAAGAACTGAAATCGAACAAGAAATGGATCAGAATTTCGAACGCGGTGTCCTGCTTCGACACGAAACTTTTTTACCGCTTTGTCACTTTATTCATGAAGCACTCGATGAGCTGTATCGGTTCATCGATCGATCGTCGATTGAATCATTCGCCGATTGTAATGTCGATCTTACGGGTGATTGGCCTCATCTGAACGTTTGAGATCATCGGAAGTATGGAACAATGATACAATGAAATAAGATTTTATAGTGCACAGTTATTTTTGGACGCTAACATATGTGAAATGTACTGTATTGTCAATTTATACAGTTTTGTGAAATATTGAAAAGGTTGGTAGCAGTGCCATGTACTTATCTTAGTTCATAAAAGTATAATGCGCGTTGTATAAGCGCGAAAAGGACGGACAGACGGATTTACTTTTGCATTTATAAGATTAGAAAGAATTAAAATATTTTATAAACGAATAGGAAGCTTCGAGATTAAATACCAGCCTAACAAGCAATTCTTTCAAGAGATTTTTTAAAATTCCTGCCTGTCTGGCCTCGACTTCCTCAAAGGCCTTATTAAAATTTATTATGAAAGATTCTCTTAAAAAATTATAAAGAGCTGAATAACACAATGCAATATTGCACGAAGCGAAACGGAAGCTTTGACTTTCTACCGCCACGAAGGACGTAGTGAATACATAGTCCATTTTCGTGTTCCAGTTGAGTGCGTCAGTAAAATTTCCGCAAATGTATAAAGTAGTCTAAAGTAATACGCCTTTAGTTTAGCAAAAATATTATTAATTTTAAGAAAAAATATTCATTATTAGCTGATCCGGCAGACGTAGTTCATATAAATGTTTAATGTTGTACAATCCCGCGGGAATAAAATGATTTACCGGAGTAAAAATTATCCTAAAAATATCCCTGTTGTAATATCTACGTTTGTACCGAATTTTATCTTAATTAGTCTGCTGATCTCAAAGTTGCCATACTATTTTAACCTGTTATCCCGCGGGAATAAAGCCGTATACTTTATAATAAACTATCTGGGAAAAGGGACTATCTAACATATGTATGTATATATATATATTATGAGTGTATACTCATCTTTGTATTAGGTTTTCGGAATGAAATAGACAACACGCAATAACTCTCATAATTCGAGAACAATTCCAGTGCAGCATAGAGCTTCATCAGTACAACTCGTAACGATCCCACTATTGGGTTCCGAACTGTCCCACTACTGGGTTCGGATCTCCACTCCCATTGTAAGGCGTCCAGCCCATAGTCCACCGCACTAGCCACGAATGTACTAGTACGAATTGGTGGTCATCACACACGATTGAGAACGTTACAGAGACGATTCACGACGTTTCCCTTCACCGTAGCAAGTGATAATCAACTCCTGCCATACGCCCTGCCCACCTGATGGAAAGTGGCAAATATTATCTGTAGGTACCTCGTTTAATACCATACAATACTTGATCCATTATAAGTAATTTAAATTCTAATATGTACGTATACTAAATCAAAGAAAATTTCATTTCATATCCACCATCCATGCATCCAGCCATCAATTGATGACTTTTAAATTATTTATAAACGGTACGGAGGATTGCCGACAATCTTTCTAACGAAGTTATGTTATATGGCATACTGACGATAGACTTGAAATCCTCTTCAAGGGGTTAGATGTAATATGAACGTATATTTTTCTATTCCTTTTTATGTTTTACGTTTCGTAAAAAAGTATTTTTATTTGTGAATCCTTTCATATGACCTCCCTCTCATTAGTGCGGACCCTTATCCCTTAGTTATTTATAACTATTCATTCAAAAACTATACCTGATGTTTGTTAAAGGTGTATAAGGTATTTTATTTTTAGAAATATATGTACTACTACGTTGATAAAAAGTAGTCTATGCGTTATTCAGGCCATTTGGTCTAGTGGTTAGTGTACCTGACTACTATACCGGAGGTCGTGGGTTCGATTCCCACCCAGGTCAAACTTTTCTCTGATGAGCAGGAATGTGTCTGGGTGTGTAATAGAAATATCTATTTAAGAATGTATTTTAAAGTATATATGTATGTTTATCAGTTATCTGATCGCCATAGTATAAGCTGACGCTTAGTTTGGGGTCAGACGGACGTGTGTGTTGTCCAAAGATATTTATTTATTATTTTATTCTACACTACAATCTATCTCTGTACAAAATTTCATCCAGTTTCAGCAATTTTTGCATGAAGGAGTGACAAGCATCCATCCATCCTATACTTTCGCATTTATAATATTAGTAGGATTTGGCTACAGCCCATTAATGAGGCTTTATTTGTAAGTGATGCATAAAGCATACTCCACCATATATTCGGTAACACTAGCACGCATAAACGCACAAACAGATAAAAAATCTAGAAATAATTATTTTGGCTTCCCTTCTATACTAAAATCTACCTAATAATATTTCGCACAAATAATTATTTTCCTTATAAAGGCAAATCAATAACAGATTCTTTATTTTTTTAATATGATATTGATGGTGATGTGACTGTAATAAATTTGATGTATGAACAAATTGCTCAATATTGGATGTTTTCGCTCTGATTGTGAATCTTCACTGAGTGAATCCAATTATATGTATGTATGTATGCATAGTATGGTTACCAAACCGCTTCGTCTTACTACGTTCTTATTGATTCAAAAATCTAATTAGATATTTTTTTTTAATCTATATAAAAATAATTCTAATAAGATATATTTTTTAATCTATATAAAAATCAATATTAGTTTTTTTTATACATTTATAAAATTAGTGCTTGACCACAATCCCGTCTGATGGTTAATCTCGATCTGGTCTAGGTGGTATTGCGCTAATTTAGCAAAAGCCTATTCACTCTTGAGTTGAAGACATTTACATTGGAATCGAGAAAACTGACGCGGGTAGCTTATTCCAGTCCGTCGCGGTACGCAGGATAAAAGAAGCCTGTTTATCCTTTATAGACTCTGAAATTGTAGGAGATAGAGCCCTGTTGTTTTTGAAAATATTATTTAGAAATTTGGAAAATATTTTGATCCCAAAACTATATCCACGGACACATGCTAATCGAGTTGATGCGTAGCAGCGCAGGGTATACTTATTGATGTCATAAAAAAATATGGCCGTGTGAGAGTTGTCCTAAAATATTTATTTATTAAATATTATCATGGGACGTGGACAAGTATAAAATTTCCGACAAATTAGACCGTGGAAAGTGGGTTAAATTTTAGATTATGAGTTACCGTATTCGTACTAATATTATAAATGCAAAAGTAAGTCTGTAGTTCGTACTAATATTATAAATGCAAAAGTAAGTCTGTAGTTCGTACTAATATTATAAGTGCAAAAGTAAGGTACTGAACCGAACTTGATGAAAATTTGTGGAGGGAAGAATTGTTTTTTAGTTTAACTGTAATTTAAATTTATTTGATTAAGTGTATGCACCATACAGAAGTATAAAGGCGTAGTGCTAAAAACATTATCTTCCAGACAACCTTCGGGCGGTGTTAGCGCAACTTTATCATACTGGAACGTTATTCTACATTTCCTTATAAGATGCTTATCAATTATTCTTTTTCTTGGTGTATTTTAAAATGGTTTTTAGTAATTTTGTAATTATTAATTTTTTTTCGTGATATATCTTGTATAATCGTTATATAATTACAAGGGTAATTTAGCGCGATATCTATCGCTGTGCCAAATTTTATTCGGATCTCTTTAGTAGTTTTTGCGTAAAAGAAGCAAACATGTTTGTATCCATTCTCTCAAAATTTCGCTTTTATTCATTTATAATATTAGGGGGTTATCATTAGAGAATTGCTATTATGTAGTCGGATTCTAGAAAATCGCACTAAAATTTGTGATGAAAATTGTAAGCTAAGGGTTTTTTTGGGTCAAAGCATGTTAGATATTATTATGAAAAAACAATATAGTTAAATTCGGCTTCCACTTGAATTAAAATTATTAAATGAGTTGTTCAAGTTTTCATATTTATTATCTAGAGTTTAGTCCAAGAAAATGACAAATCGTTGTTTTATAGTAAAAAAAATACTGTATCAGATGATTTGTAATGTACAAAATTTTGCTAGAATTAGCATATTTATTTAGCGCTTTTTATGTTAGGAACGTAATTATGGCGTGTTCTAAAAACACTAGATCTTCTACTAAGCAAATGCCCACTAAACATGTCATAAAAATTCTATATGTAGTGCTGAAAGCGCTAAAATAACACCGGTTTATAGCAATATTTCAGTAGATCCATGACAAATGATATCCTGTAGAATTAACTAATGCATCCATATATCAATTTACTAGTTAGTAATAAAACAATGTGCATTAGTAAATTGGAAAATTAACTGACGTCTGAGGCCGACGTAGCGGGCAATAAGCAAACGAACTGGTTTACTCAGTCAGCGGTGCTCAAACTAAATCTATCACTGAAACATGTTTAAAAAAACTGATCTGGTTAAAAAGTTATGTTGTAACTGTTGTTAGTGTAATGCTGAACCAAATTCTTTAACTGAAATCCGTAAAATATAACAAGGTTTATTAAAATATTTAAAAATACAAGCTTTACTTATAGATCCTTAATGCATAGAAATACACAAAATTTCGTAACTGTATTGTTCCCTTGCCAATTATGAACGTAGTATCAGGTCATGCTTTAAAAGAAATGAATTGTAATCAGGACGGAAGGCTTATGCAAAATTTCAGTTCCGTATTGTAAGAGAAAGTGGGTTTAATTAAGTTTGCGAATTTTGTAACAAACAAAATTTATTAACATACTAATATATAAACATACATTTCAAATAATTGTAAAAAAATAGGGATTTACAAGCCTGACAAAGTTTTAATCATTCATTTTTGTTTATTTTTTTATGATATATTTGCTTGTCTACTGTATTTATTTTCACGTAGGACACAAGTACTTTACGTGGATTATAAGTCGCGACTTTGGTCTTGCATGTAACGAAAAGCAAAGTCTCATAAGTATCATATCGCAAGTTTTCGTATAATTTACTAATTATATAGGTTTTTTTACTTAAAATAGATTTATCCAGACATTTATTAATAGGTTACAGAAAAAAAGTGCTTACGGATTTGTTTAACATTCGATATATTTCTCCAAATAAAGGGACCTTATATCAATGTCCCATTTTTTGTAAATCTCGATAAATCTGCTCTGCTGTCCACACCAGCCCAAACAGATCCTTGGCGTAAACCCATTTATGACACTACTGAGCATGTGTCTCACCTCATACTGAAGAGGCCTAGAGCCTCCACCACGTTACTCCATTCCTCCTCCAAGTAACGGAGGTTTTAATACCGTCCGAAGGCCTCCGACTTGGCGTAACGATTACTATCTATCGATACAAATCGAGACCAACAGGTTTACATGGCCTCAGTTCATGAATTTAGCGGTCAACCATCGTCCATTCGAGCCCCCTTTCGTGCCTGCTTTTACTTAACCATTCCATTCGCTTATAATAGAAACAAACTACCGGCTACAAACGCTCGATCAGATCCTTACTCGTTATAATATAAAGAAAAAACAAAGACTGCAGTCAAAGAAATGTTTGAACATCACTAACAGACACATGAATCATATTGGGACCAACGGTCACCGCTGCTCGAGGCCCACGCGTTCTGCGTCTTATATTACAAAGACTAATTTAAAGATGTATCTTTTATTATGATTTGTTATCTCATGTTGTTTATCTTTATCTTGCCATTGAGACTGCTGTTTGACCTGGGCGTTGCTCATCCCTGCCCTCCCCCCATGGCATCTGGTTATGGTCCTATAGTTACCAAAAACGTCATCCACGAAGCCAGAGAAACATGTAAGTCATCTGGGTTATCTTGATCCTCCCTGGCCGCCAATCCCTTGGAATCCGAATAGACCTATAGTAGTTTAAAAAGTCATCTATGAACCCAAAGAAATGGTCTCCTGGGTCATCAACGCTCTCCTCTGGGCAGCTTTGGTACGTCTACACTGTTTGCTGTTGATGAAACAGTTGGTGAAGTCTTCCTCTGTGATTAGCTTTAGCTAGCTAGCTAGCAGATGCAGCTCTATAAGAATAGGGAATGGAAAACACTCTCCGACGGATTGTGTCGATCATAAGAGATAGTGAGAATTAGGCAACAGTGATCGCGATGAGAAATTGGATGGCTGGTGTCAAGCGACCCTTATCACCGATCATCATCACCGATTATTATCATCAGCTAGCAGTCGCTATGCTAGGTAGAGGTCAGATTGGTTAAGTATGCTTTAGGCTTCCTCATATTCGAGACTCAGTAGCAGGTCATTAAAGAAACCG
>DWJZ01005981.1:0-13468 GCA_018249125.1 Asbolis capucinus
CTAGAATATAATCTTACACGTTCTTCAGCCGTAATATGACAATTTTGATACATTTTTGTTTTATAAAGATATGTAGCGTAAAGGTAAGGTAGCGTTCCGATGTAGGTGGCAGGGACAATTGTGGTATGCTACCGTAGTAGGCAACTGCGGCAAGCAACTGCGACAGGCAACTGTGGCAGGCAACTGCGACAAGCAACTGCGACAGGCAACTGTGGCAGGCAACTGCGACCTTGGCAGGTAACCCCATTGATGCTGTTCAGTCTCCTACACCGGAATGTTACTTTAACTCTATTGCTACACCTGCGTTAAAGTTAACGGGTATATACGCTTTAATTAACGCGTTAAATGTACCATAAAAAGAAACTATCTGAATTAGCACGTTAACTGTATCTCACTAAACGACAACGTGTTAATTGTCGTACAAAGTAAAGTTAATACGAGCGCTAACGCGTTAACTATCGCGTCAAGACTACACTAATACATACCTCTCGCTGGCAATGGAACTATTGCGTGACATGGACTTGGGAGACATCTCGAAGTCGGAGTCGGAGCGGTAGAGGAAGGACTCCCGTCGCTGCGGCATGGCCTGGAGGACCAGCGCCGCCGACGGCGACCCCCCCTCCAGCGGGGAGCGAGCACCCCCCGCCCCGCCCGCGCCCCCGCCGTTCTCCACATCGAAGCTGGAACAAATAGCAACCAATTAGATGTTTCTTATATACCACAAGGCGTCTACTGGCTTCAACGGTCAGAGTAACGCAACTTAGGAGAGGCCTGCATCCTAATGACTGACGATGATGAGACCTACGACTGATGATGACTTCAAAACATACTTTAATTTCCTGATGATATACATTATATTACAAATATTGTTAATAACAGTCCCACGGTTGGGCTTGGGTCTCATATTAAGACTGGGACACTGGCCAATTAGAAAAGTCTCATACAATTTATAACTTACTAAACATAGGCTATATTAACGTTTTCTCAACCTAAAGTGGACATTGAGTGGACATTTATAAACTATAAAAACATCGTAAACAACCGTCCCACTGCTGGGCTTGGGTCTCACATTGAAATTAAAACAACCACTGATCAATTCTAAAATCCTTATATCGTTTACAACAGTTCTATCTATATGATATATCGACCTTGGCTTGTATACATATATATACTCTTGAAAAATCCCAAATTAACCCTTACACATAGTTTTATATCACAAGTGATAACTAATCCCACTACTGGACTTGGGCATCCCTCAACGTAACAACTGTCCACACTAGTAAAGTCCAGATTAGAAGACATGAACACGTAAAAAAATAATTTTGACTTTGAATTTGACTTTAATTTATAAAAACTTTATAGGGAACTGTCAGTAGTGCAAACCTCACAATATTTTTCACAGCACGCAATAATTAGCTAATACACACATAAACATGAAAATTTATGATATTTTTCGATTACAGTCAAACTGTAAAGCTATGGTGTATCTCAACACACAAAATAATTTTAACTTATACACTCTTAACAATTTATGACTAACCTAAATATTACGGTCATTTTCAACGTTACCACGTTGAAGCGGTACTTAGTATTGGGGATTGGTTATTATTACGTTAAAACATATCTATTAGTATAATAACTAGGGTTGCCAACTTTTTTTATTTGAATATAGTATTTAAAAAAAAAGAAGACCATAAAAATATGTTCTTTCGCGCGTCGATATCCTCAGTGCTGAGGGTCGTGAACCCTCCACGGATCACTTTATCTCGGACTATGTTGCGCCAACGGTCCCGGTGTTTTGTGGATAGCTTCATGTATTCTAATGTTGAGAGTGGAGCGGATTCGTACCCTGGACTTTGCCCGTAAATTTAAAAATAAAAAATATAGTACGCTTTAAAAATATGTTACTTTATAGATAGAATACATAAAAAAATATTTTTTTTCAATCATTTGTTTATTTAAATATTTTGTTTTTCTTTCACGCACACGCACATTACGACGGTTGAACGAGAGGCACGTTAAAAAATCGTGGAATTTTTTCATCACTTTTAGTATTTCAAAAAATAAACATTGATATGTTGTACTGAAATATAATATTTTCGCGTACTACATATTTCTTCAACAGTATATAGCATGCAGTCCCTAAATACAGTACAATACTATATAATATTGTACGGTTGGCAACCCTAATTATTAATTGATAAATATGTGATAAGGATGCGTAGTATTAGAAGATACTAGTTATGGATGATACGTCATACATTCAATTAGGTTGGCGGCGCATTGTGAGTGAGGAGTCAAGGAAGAAGATTTGGAGAACTCTTCTCGTGACAGGAGAACCTTAGAGCATACTTCGTAATGACCGAAAAAATGGTTAGGTTTTAAGCCACCAGAAGGCTTAAATGGTTTAAATACTGTTTTCTGACAATGATAAGCGGAATATTTCTATCACGTGTCCGATAAAGCACAGAAGTGCTGAAGATTTTTTGCCACTAACGGTCACTGCCTACTGATCGCGTCCGTTGTTCCAACATATCGATTGGCAACTAATCGGCAATGGAGCGGCATGGTAAAGTATGTTCTAAGCATCCTTCAATTCCCGGGAACCCGAGTGATCCCGGTTCAGGTAATGGGACATTAATGGGTTCTCAACAATCCGGCTTTAGAGACAGTTACGAATATTCAATTATGATACACTAGCTATGCCTGGTGGTTTTACGTGCGTTAATTTGAGGAAAAAAAATAGGTATTGAATTCCCAATAAATAAATTTTTCCTCTCGATTTTGTAACATTTCTTATTAATACTCATTTTATACTTATACCTACATATATTAAACGAGCTCGTAGTTTATAGACAACCTTGGTAAATCGACTATCTAACATAAAAAGTTTCGAAAGTTGCTCGGAGATGAGCGCGTTCACGCAAACAAACTCTTCAGCTCTGTAATAACAGTATAGATTATCCAAATATACTCATTTATACTACTTCCGAATTCGAAGATATTTGAATTTTTAAATCAACTTCGCTTACGGTTACGGATAAGTTTTTAATTTCAGACATACGATATTTTTTTTAAGCTTTATATCATCTTGTTAATAAAAACTAATCATGAAATTACATGAAAGTGAACGTTCATGACATAAATTTAAATTATTATTTAATAGTCATAGTATTACATAATTTACTACTTGGTAACGATGTCTACAGAAAATATGAAAGAAGTTATGAGGAAAATGATACTGTAACATTTTTGTAGATAGATTTTTTGTGCTCAGAGACATCTATAGGAAAATGCAGAAACCTGGTAGTTCAGGGCGGCGGTGTTTTCATTACTTCGTAGTTCTACGCGACTCAACGAGAGGGCGCTATATTACGCAGTTTAGAAATTATGAAAAAAAATACATATATATCTTACAAAAAGTCGCAGGACAACTGACACACGGTCATCTGATCCTTAACTAAGCTTTTACTATGGTGATCAGACAACTTATAGACATACATACATATATATTTATAAACACATCTTTATATACATATTTTTATTATACCTAGGCACCGATTATTCCTGCTCATTACAGAAGTATGTTCTGTATGGGGATTGAACACACCCGTTTAGTTCGGTTCACTAACCACTAAACCTAGGCTTGTAATGAAGTAGAATTGAAAGTAAGATTCCACAGCCTAACATAATAATGAAGCAACTACGGCGCTGCTGGTTTTATATTAATTCGTACATACAATTTTAGGTAATTTTAACTGGTTTTATATAATGAGACGGTTTGGGAATTGGTTGTGGCACGTCTGCCTTCTGCCAATTTACTTGTATTGACACAAGAAAATGTGTATTAGAATAATATAGATGCCTGAAGAATGTATATAATTCTTATTAATATTGTTATTCCACAGTAACCGTCTCCGTCTGTCTGGCGGTCTGTCTGTTACTTTTACACGCCTTTTCTCTCCTCATCTTACTGCCATTATAAATGTGAAAGTTTATAAAGATGGGTGTTTGTCTTTTCTTCACGTGGTTAACGTTGGGTGGATTAAGATGAAACTTGGAACAAAGATAGACCACATTCAGGAAATTAACATAGGATAGATTTTTCCCCGGTTTTAGATTCTCCGGGGATAACTTGGACATTTATAACATTGGATGTTTGTATTTCAACTGGGCTAAGTCATATTTAAATGAAATTTGGCAGACAGATAGATCATATCCCGGAAATTATCATAAGATAGATTTAACCCGGTTTTACGTGGGATGTTTGTGTTTTTTTGAGGCGCTAAAATATAAACGCATTTTGATGAAACTTGGCATACAGATAGACCATATCCAGGAAATTAATATAGGATAGAATTCACCCCGGTCGTGGGTACACCTGGAATAATTTGGGCAACTTTGCTTACAAGGTTTCCTTTGGGTTTAATAGTTGTTATAAATCTGTTTACGTAATATTCGAATGGCTTCTAATATACAAGCAATTCAAAACATTAATCCAGAAATCTAACTAAAGTAATCATCCGAAGTAATATAATGGAATAAGGGCGAAATGTCAAAAGCGTTCACCGGCGTTCAGGCGGAAAATGTATTTTCGGAATTACTTATAGCTAAGAATCCACGATATGCAGTCCAGTTTGGTCTCAATATCACAATAAATAATATATGTAAAAGAAAATAATTTGAATTGGTTATTTCGACGTTTATAGCTTTTTATGTGTACAATAATTCTGCAGATTATGTTTTGTTTTTCTTGTTTTTTTTTTGTTTTCAAACTTTTTTCAAGCCTTAAATTTTTTTCAAACCTTCATTTTTATTTTTCTCGCGACAAAACGACCACTTCACGACTTCCTATGTACCTATCTGTGTCACAAAAATATCTGATTCCCGTGAATCGAACCTTAACTTTTTACTACACATGCATAATTACAAGGCCCTTATTCTCGGTATTTGCTTTTCTAACTATTTATTTCCTGAACTTAACTCTCAAAAGGTTCCTATATGACAGCGGAACCCTAAAATAATCGATTGAATGCAATCAATCTACTGATAATTCTACAATAACATCTGTTTGACATACGCCAAGTATTGATAAAGAATTTTTTATTCAAAACATTTTTTTTTATGTATCTACCTAAATGAAATCTATATAAAGATTATAAAGATTTATATTTTTGTATGGTTGTAACGAACAAACTCAAAAACGACTTTAACAATTTAAACTCATCATCATCTTAACCCATGAAGCCCCACTATTGAACACGGGTTTCTGAATGACAAGGTTAAGGCAATAGTCCATCACGCTGGCCAAGTGCGGATTGGCAAACTCCCCGGCATGCAGGTTTCCTCACGATGTTTTCCTTCACCGTTATAGCGAGTGACAGTTAAGTACTTAAAACGCACATAACTCCGAAAAGTCATAAGTGCGCGCCCTGGGATTCGAACCCGAACCCACCGAGTAGGAGGCCAAATTCCTAACCACAAGGCTATGACACGCTTCAATTTCAATTATTATTTTAATTTAAAATTTTAAATATTCAATTTCAATTATTTTAATTTAAAATTTCAAGTATTCAATTTCAATTATTTTAATTTAAAATTTCAAGTATTCAACTTTAATTTAATTATTTTTCATTTTTTTTATGAATTTTATTAATCCTTGAGTAACATAGGCCCTTGATACATCATACATACATTCAAAAGACAAGTCAAATCAGAACTTTTAGATAAAGGCTACTATCAGATAAACGATTATATGTATGGTGAAAGAAAACATCGTGAGGAAACCTGAACTCCTTAGAGTTCATAAAGGTGTCAATTTTGTGACTTTCACCAATCCGTACTTGGCCGTACGTACAGTGAATAAAATCTTTTTTATTATTATCCGGATAGTTTCGACGGGTCAATGGGTGTTTCCCGGGACCATAACAGGACCGCGGACCACTTAGGGTGCTTCACAGGCCTACGAACGGTCCGCGTACGTTGGTCCGTAACCGTAACCGTGGGGTTAACAACTACTGTGCTCCGTGTAATCGCCAAAACACAAGAATCGCATCAATATTACCTTAGCAACACAAATCCACGAATCAGACATGCTACGTAATGATGGGCTGTTGTAGATTGTCTTATTGATAATATATCAGTACATGTTACTGATATGACGTAGAACAATGTACGATAAAATTCATATTAATGTTCGTTTGTATGTGTGTTTCATACAAACATATTCTTAATGTTCTATTGAACATTATTCTATTGAACATTAAGAATATGTTATTATATTATTATACTCAAGATCTTGTACTTCATGAAGTAACTGATCAGCCAATTTCAAATTTTTTTTATTGAAACCTTGATGAGTTGATTCCCTGGCCCAAAAATCCCCTGTCGCCTAATTTACATTGTTGTTGATGAAATCATTAAGCATGAAACATAATAAAAATATTATAAATGCTAGGTTAACTCTGGCTGTCTGTCAATATGCGCTGCCATGCCTACACTACTGGATCGCTTTTGATGAAAATTACTTAGTACATTTTATCGCAAAAAAGCTTGAAGAGTACATTTAATAGCGCAAAAAGAGCTTTTTAAAATCTAATATTAAACTTTGTGTGACAGTTCGTAATTGTCAAATATAAAAGCATTACACTTTGTTTTCATGCATTTCATAAAAAATAAAAAAAATGTTCTAACGTTTTTAAAATTTTGACATGACATGGATAAAATATGACAAGAAATCTTTTCGCCGCGCCGCCGAGGTAGCCGCGGGAAAAAACGAACAGTTTTATGTTCAAAATAAAATATTTCACATACTTTGATTTAATATGATAAAGGAATAAAGAGGAACTATTTATTTTTGATAGGTATAAAGTGAACGTAGCTGTCCCTGGTAAATTTACGTCACCAGAAACGTTTATATAACCTTTATTCTGACGTCATACCCAGCAAATCTCCTTATTAGTAACAGTTTTTTATGAGCATTCAATTACCATGTCATGAGTAAGAAAAGTTCCTGGTCATGATTTATGATTGTCGTTTATTTATAAATCATTTTGTATTTCATAAAACAAACAAACTTTGAGATTTTTTGTGTGTTTGTTTGTCTTTTGCGTATTAGGTTAGGTTAATTTAGGTTAGGTTAGGTTAGGTTATGTTAGGTTAGTTTAGGTTACATTAGGTTTAAAGAATTTATTCTCATAACAAACACTGTTTTACTAACAATGAGATCTTTAAATATTAAATTATAAGTAAATACAGATTTCCCACTGGTGCATTAATAATTATATTAAAAACTATACACAGTACATTAGCCTAGTCATTGTACATAATTTTTAAGAGATTTCTTAAATTTATTAACTGTATTATAATTTCTTTATCGTTACAAAATTATTGTAGAGTTTTTTCGGGCATAGGGTACTACAATTTTATACTTATTCCTAAAGTATTGAGTAGGGATTTTGTTATTAAATATTAAATGGGATCGAATAGTTTTAGTGGTAATTTTTTTTATAAATGCCCACGTACATTAAATATATAGTTGTCACACATTTAGTTCTTTAGCATTTTTATATAATTGTTTAGTTGGTGTATAATAAGGATAACGAGAACTTTAATTTTTTTATTTAGATTTATTTTCAATGTATGAAAACTGATTCGAAATGTGGTTTTCACTAATATACTATAGTAAGTCTAAAATAACAAGGTTAAAATAAAAAAACAATGTATTTTTTTTCCAATTCAAATTCAAAAGACTTTCGTCTATATTTTTTTTTTAATGAAAGAATTACTCAGTCTTACTAATATTGTACAGGAAACTTTGTGAGGATTTACGAGTAGATGGATATTTGTTCTTTTTCACGCAAAATCTATTGAAGGGATTTGAGTAAAATCGGGCAAGTAATACTAGGCTACTACTTAATACTAATACAATTTTTATCAACACATAACGCAGGTGATGCCGCGGACAGAAACTAGTTTAGAATAATTAAGGTGCTGAATACCCAAATGGCGGTGAGAGTATATATTATATTCGTATCCATATCACTTCATATCATCAACAGTAGGCAAGCACAACGGCTTGTGGACGTAACTCAGAAATAGAATCGCAGAGTAGTAAACCAGAAACACGTATGTGTGGTATTTGTTTAGTTGCGAGCAGCCAGAGTGTTAACTAATGGTTCCGCTGCAGCATCCACACGGTTGATGACGTCACTATGACGTTACACCTTAGAGTATATTTTTACTTTTCTTGAAATTCACGTCTATAGCCAGGATGAAGCCGAACAGGAATATACAATCTCCATAGCCGGAGAACAAAAGTTTATCTTTCCCATAAATGTGTTCCTTGAAGAATTGAACCTACGACCCTTGCGTACACCTTACGTGAAGCATTTCTGGCAAAACATTAGGCTATTCGACCTTATACTAAATACCACTCCTTACAATTTTTGTCACATAAAATTGAGTCGACAAATCGCATTGTATTACTTTGTCACTCAGCTTCATACGCTTTGACAAAATATTTCGCTTGGAGTATACGTTACGTTACACGTAGTATATCGTCGGGTCAATTAGTGCAAGCATTCTATATTTAGACACATGCTTTGTATTAACATAGTCGTTTATAGTCTGCACAAACACATCTGAGATCTCTCGTACAAATAGCCTCTTAGCTCTACAAATAGAGAAGAAGGTAAGATTCGAGCACTGCCTTGAACCGAGGCAATGGGTTTGAATATATAATATATTTTTAACACGCCAAAAATTGTTTTGTTCTATTGACATTTTACTTAAAAATGTTGTTTCAACTTAAGATTTTTAATTAGAGTGTGTATTATACAAACAATATATTTAATAGATAAACAAATAATAAAATGTAACACCATTTAAAATAAAGAAACAGCGCCATCTATGCTATGTTGAATAAACTATTTTATGTGAAAAAATACCAAGTCGTTGTCATGATATGGAAAAATGTTGTATTTCAGATAATGTGTATCTACTTCGAATTCCTTATTTGTCGTTTTTTTATACAATAAAAGTATTTACGCATTTTTTGTATACTTTAGCGTGGTTCCTAAATTAACACTTTTTTTTGCGTATTAAATACATAGTATAACATTGGGTTCGTTTTAGATTTACATTTAGCGTAACCTGGAAAACAGTTATAATTTGTAATGTTCCTGAAATGCTCTTATAATAAATTACAATTTCAAAGTCCTCAATTATGTATTAAAAATTCTTAGATTTAGAATAACTAGGTCCTGTGTGCGTTTGAATTTCAACTGTATAATTTAATGTCGATTAATCCGAAGTCAAAATATTTAATTTCATCATAGGGACATCGAGCTCACTTAATGAAAGTGAAAAGATTACATACACAATATACATTTTTATTTCCATTCATTAATGTTTCAAATACATCATTAAATCAAATATTAGCTTTTTGCACTCAGTCTACACGAACATTTTTATTGTGCAAAGTCCTCCGTCCGCGTAATTCGTAAAAAAGGTTTCGTTCCACTTATTAATATAGGCATTTATTACGTTACGTATGTTTATATGTTTCATACACACATTCATAACTCCAGATCGTACGTTGGGAATTAAGATATTACATATTCACTATCTCAATGGGACAAGCCGCCATTATTGAAGGAAACAAACGAATCCCTGACACGCGAAAACAATTCCGTCAATTAACGTCATTACCTTGTTAATGACTTTGTTTGTGAGAACAGGACAGCATGATAGGCGAGTAGCTCACTCAATTCATGAATGCCGTGTGTTCTAGTTTACGATAATATATAGTAAGATGTTTTTTTTTTGTTTATTTAAAGGTATTTATTTAGTTGGTTGTTACATTACAGAAATGAATTCGTTTTACAAGTGTCGTTGGTTTTTCTGACAAAGGAATTTAGATATTTTGTTGTGATGTAATACATTACAGCGTGGTGGAATATGGAGTCCTCAGTGCAGAGGAGGGATCCTCAGTAGAAAGAAGTTTTAATACCAAGGGCTTCGACATGGATTAACGATTGCTATCTGTCGATAGCCGTATCTGCCATGTCTAGGATGACTTTACGTGCCCTCCAAAGCACGGAAGCGCTATAAAGTTTTTGCCACTAATGGTCACGGTAATTTCCATGTGCTATATTAAGTATTACTTATTTTCTTTTATATTTAATGGAATTATTTTATTAATATTTCTGGTACCAGTTTGACACTGCGAATTGTCTTGGTAATTTCAAAACGGTTAGAGATGCATTGCTACTCCTTTCGTATGGGTTGCAAGATTTATGTTAACAATAATATTATAAATATGTAACTGAATGTTGTCTGGTATGGAAGAAATTCACATTATCATTTTTTAATTTTTTGTCTCTTTATCTGCTTGTCTGTGAATTTTATGTCTGTGAAACGTTATCTTGGAAAAGGTTAATCCGTTTTGATTGAGGTATTCACTGATGCATTAAGCTTGTATTAACATTTTAGCATACGTTTTATTTAAATATGTTAAAAAATTATAATATTAATTTAAGTAAAACCTGCGAACCTTGCTTTAGAAAGTTTTTTTTGTAACGTTAAATATTTTTTTTGTATTTAGATGTGGTTTGCTATTGTAAATATTTTTTATTTTCTTTTTAACTTAATAGACATGCAAGTCTGTAGTTTTTGACACATAAGACTCGTCTGCTCTCAACAACAGCCATTGACAGACTAAATAATAAGTGTAACAATTAGTATACTTAAGCGGGACCGATTTTAGGACACTCATAGCGTACGAGTATCTATAATATCGCTGTATCCTTTTTTATTTTGAGTAATATACCCGATACAGGTAATATGGTATACACCTACTAAAAAAACCCATCATTGTATCCTTGGAACTGACGAAAAGTGTTAATACATTTCATCGCGAGCTATGAAATAAATCTATTATTGGCTTACAACTCAAGACTGAACCGTCAGGTCTGCCCGTTACGAGCTGCGTGACAATGAACTCTCGAGTGTTGCCAGTTCAACGTAGTCGATATCGATTTTAAAACGACTTACGAGTTAACAACATGAAAAGCTTTTTACTGTAACTGGCTTTTGGCGTATCCTCTTCCTTGTATCTTTTGTCTTCTATCCAAACGCTGTCTGGAAGAGCGACAGGACCCTTTGTAACCATATTGTTTATAAGCCCTAAACTTGTTTTATATGATGTACGATAAGGAATATTTGTAACAGTGTAACAGTTTCATTTCCTACTTCATATGGGATGAAATTTACAAAACGCTAGACGCTTATTTATTTTAAATGAAATGCATAGATACAAAGTTTTACCGACCTGAAAGATGTGTCAGGTTTGATTCTGGCTAAGTAGGCATTTAAAATAAACACTAAAACCTCTGGTGGCTCTCTGGTGGCTACTCTCTGGTGGTTAAGCTTAATCAACACAAATAACATCCATAGCCCAAGAAAAAACCTTTATCTGTCACATAGACATCTGTCTGCCCTCGGAACGGAGCCTGGGACCCGTCGCTTACAGGCAGGCTCTTCAATTATATGAATAATTTTACTAAAAGCTTTTCTTCGTGGAATTTCAAGATTAAATATTTTCTCGGAAAGTTAAATGAAATATTGGAAAAGCTAGAAGAAACCGACAGGGTATTCTTCTACGAGCAATATAATATACTTTATTACATCGACCGTGATAGCCTAGTGGTTTGAAACTCGGTTATATGAAAGGATCTCCTTGGTTCAAATCCTGCGGCGTGCAACTCAAGTTTTCTATGTTATGTGGGTATGCTACGGATGAGAAAAACCGACTTTACCTATACCTACCAATTGAAGTCGGTTTATGAGGTATTCTTTTACAGAATATAACGCGATAGCAAAGTATAAATAAATAAACATCTCAAGACAACTCACGCGGACATCGCATTCCAAACTTAAGCTTGTATGGCGATCAGACGATTGATAAACATACACATATTCTAAATACATATTTATATCGATGTTTTTATTACATTCAGATACATAACAAACATTTCTGTTAATAGAAAAGTTTGTTTTGAATGGGGATCAAAACTGACAATCTCCTCTTAGTGGTCAGGTTCACTAACCACTAGACCAACACGCCAGGAAAAGTCAAGTAGCATATAAAGCTCAGTGTAGCTTATAAAGCTTAATGAATACAAAAGCACTGGAAAAGTATTGATTTACTGTTCAAATGTTTGTTTATTTAACCCAGTTCAAAGCTGGGTCTAAAGATACCGTTACTGATATTATAAACGCGAAAGAAATTCTGTTACGCTTTCCCGTCTAAACAACTGAACCGATTTTGATGAAAAATTGTACAGATATAGATAAAGACTATAGTCTTAGAACAAAGGCAATATTTTATTGCTAAAAAAGCCTTGGGTTTGTGATAAGGTATAAAAGTTTGTATGGGAGATATACCTAAAATTTTGTATTCATACAATAGATGTGATTTGACTGTAGGGAGGCGGTGACGGTTGTACGAGGACGTAAAAACTAGTAAGAAGTAAATAAACGAAAATCAAAGCAATTTTGAAATCCTAACCAGCATGATCATAAAAACTGTTCAACGCGGATGAAGTCATGGGCAAAATCTAGTCATTAATAATCCGTTGTACTAAAATTAAAAACCATAATATATTGGTAGGTGTTTGGCCACGAAACATCAAAAATGGCCGCAGTGGCGTTTGATGTTATGTCCCATATATACAAACTATTATTATTGTAATTTTGAGAATATTTAATAACATTTGTTGTACCAAAGGAAGTATTGAGAGCATTTTTAAAGTAACATGGTGGTAGTAAGACAGTTGACAAAACACTAGCAGATCGGGCGTACCCAATTTTTGATTCAGGCGGACTAAGATTATCTAGTCCAGGGGTGAGCAAACTGCAGCCCGAGGTCAAATATTGTGTCAAAATATAAAAAAAAGAACACAAAAAAGCACTTTATATAGTAACTTTAAAACGTTAAGTAGATTTGATTAAGTATAATGACAATCTATGTGCGGCCCTCTACCAAAAATCAAATTTAAAATTGGCCCTTTCATTCCAAGGGTTGCTCACACCTGATCTATTCCAATATGCAAGCTAGATATTTTTCACGATTTAAAGTATATATTGAAATTTATATTATGTAAAATAGGTACTTTTTCGACATTGAGATACAATGTACTAATGTACTAGAGAAGACAACCTATATCACGGGTGTGTTCTGTTGTTTGGAAGTCAATTACATGCACTGCATAGATACGTTACTTAGTCGTCAGATATTGGGCGCATATGACTTTCGTCATCTTTGAGGGTTTTAAAATGAACAATTAATGAAAGGACTATTATGTAAGTTGAAGTTTACTGTCTCTACTGACCCTCGGCACAGTAACAACATGTAAGAAAACACATGTCATCAAACCATCGTCCGTCAACATAGTGCTGAATGGTT
>DWJZ01005982.1:0-13467 GCA_018249125.1 Asbolis capucinus
ATTATTAAATGTGGTTCGAATTAATTTACGGTATCCACACTAATAATAAAGAGAAAAGATTTGTATTTTTGTATGTTTGTAACGAATAAACTCAAAAAGTACTGATTCGCTATCAAAAATTCTTTCACCATTAGAACGCTACATTATCACTGAGTGATATAGGTAATATGAATATCTAGATAAAAATAGGAATCCTTAAAACTTCAATTGTTTAACCCAAGGAGTAAAAAAGTACTGTAAAGTCTATGATAGCATGCGCTGCAAAAACGGTTGACGATAATTCAGAAAAATGTTCTATGCTAGTTTATTATAATCATACCAGCAATAATAGGTTGTTTGAACGTTGGTATTTTTAAGGAAAAGTCCTAAGTTCAAATGCTGCGGCGTGCAGCTCGAATTTTCAAATGTTCGTATCATAAGTTGATTATCTTTTGCTTTGGTAAAGGAAAACATTGTGAGGAAATCTGCACGCCTGAATGTTCTTCATAAAGATCTTAAGTTGTGTGAAGTTCACCAACTGGCACTAGGCCAGTATACGGTCTGTACCCCTCACATTGTGAGTGGCGACCCGAGCCCAGCAGAACAGTTATGAGTTACAAAGATGATGATGATTTATTATGATAAAATAATTGACGCATATCGTTTGCTTTAACACGTCGTTAACCTTCTACTGAGCACGGGATTCTTCTCATACTGAAGAGGACTAGAACATACTCAACCATGCTGCTCCAATGCGCTCCAACCTGATAGAAAGAGGCGATGCAGTCTTAAATTCTGAAGCGCACTAACTTATTAAAAGATTGCTATTCCCATTTTATTTCTATCCGTATTTATTCCTAATTCCAAATAAGTTTGTTTTGGGACAACGCATAAGGACAATATAGGGGGAATTGAAGAGCCATTTCAACAAAGTGGGACAGATCAAGTTTAAATTGCGGATCTATAGACTAAGCTGTAGAGTAAGTAGTTCGTGTGGGTATTATATCGGCGGTAGTGGACGGCAAATCCCGAGCGTCGGCTTCACGGCACGCCTCCGAACTCGGTTGATTGAATATTTTTTACTCCACTATCTAGGCGATTAACAGTTTTGCCTACACAAAGTTTCGACGTACTTCTTTTTCGTTTTTAATAAACCGTTTGTCCGAGTGAAATGCATAATTCCTTTGAGCTGCCTTTAAAGCTCTCACATACATACGACCCATTGCAGGCTTATTTATAGCTTATTGCGATGAAATACGGAATTTATCGAATAAATTTCCATCTACGTTTTATAAAATTTTCAATAATCAAAGCGTATTATACTTCGTTCACTGAATAAATGAAATTCCAAAGTTCCAACGCTCCTTTTAACTCTTTCGGCTTCCTGTCGTGTCTTATGTAACGGTAGCTAATTCCATTCAACAATTAATTCATCAATCCCTCTTCTGTAAACGTACTTCGTAAAGGGATAACAATGATCGGGGGTCCGACCCCTTTCACTGAAGGTAATTTAGTTTAACCACAATATTCATTTTGTTCTTATATTAAATTAAACGATGGAGCCTCCCATTGAATTTATATCACAGTAAACCGCGGGCTTTCACGTCTAAGTTATTATTTAAATGTAATACAAAAGAGGCAGACTGATCCCGTAGTCGAGCGCACAATAAATTACGGTGTTTGCTCAACAAACTCATAGCATGATCTTAGTTATAGGTACATTTTTGTTGCTACATTGTTTCTAGGACATTAATTATGAATAATTGGTCTGCCGAGATCATAAATAGCAGCTTATCAAAAGCTACTGGCTTCTAGAATGGTGGGGTGTGGACAGATTTACGAGATAACTGCGATGTTAATCATTTTGAAACATTAAATACAAATACAATACAATTTTTTAGTAAATGAAAATACATGTAAATGTATAAAATGAAATAGGGCTCAGATTATAATTGCTATTTGGTTTATTTGCGTTCTTATCACTTCTTAGGATTCCTGTACCCATTTTTTTATTAAAACAAAACCTTGGGTAAATCATTCCATCAATTTCCCAGTGGGGAAATTTTATCCATGACGTCAAAATTTCCCAACAACATTGGCTCCATATTTCGGTTGAATGGTTCATTTCTATAGCTAAGCTGCGGTTGGAACAAATGAGGCCTGTTAACAGAAGGCCAACCACTTGCATAATTTATTGAGCGAAGTTGTCTCGCACACTCGCCGCCAGGGATTCGACCATTCACCAACTTTATAGATTGCAATTTGGGAGTGTGCCCACAAAAATGTTGACCCACCCGTATTTAGACCTTAGACCGACCGATTTAGATCGACGGAAACTCATCTTAGGTGGCTTCTGTTGTCGTTCAGCATTTCGGGTTTATACTTCATGTCATAATATGGACCTTAAGTAACTATTTGAACAGTATTCTGGTTAATTTCTAAATGTATTATGTTTGTTATCCGTATCATATTGATTTAGTTCACGCCTACTGCACAATTTCGCTATTGTCAAGGATTGGCAGAGAAGGTCTTCAGGCTTTAAATACGTTCATTGTAAACAATTCCAATGAAACGTAAATAAATATAAATACATACTTAAATATTTATATATGTATGTTTGGTGCCGTATTTTACTTTTAAATTAGGCAGCGATTTTAAATAATAATAATAAAACAGGGTGTAATATCAACTTCAGTGATATCTGTTAAAAAGTTTGATATAAGCCCTTTTATCGATATAATTTTTTTTTTTAATATTTGAAAGGATCTATTAGGATCCCAGAATGCGTAGGTTCTGTCAAAAATAACTGATTCACCACAGCCAAGCCTGTCTCAACCAATGACGTACATTGATTCGATTTGACATACTCAGTGATTGACTTGTTTTAGGCAGGTATTTAGTTGGTTACAAATATACTTACGCCTTGTAGAGTTCATATTAGCAGTATATAAATGAAGTGAGTGTATGTACTACTATTTACTTCAGAAAAATGTTCAGTATCTTCAACTCCAGTAAATCCGTCGACAGACTTAAAACATAGGACCGTCTAGGCATATAGCTACCAGTCTGGATGAAGTTTTAAATTAAAATTGGTGCAACTCGACACGCATAATTAAACCCAGTACATAATAAGGTAGTCTATATTCCGATAGCTAACGCGTGTATGTATGTCGCCTCTTCTTGCCGACTCCCTGAAGAGCAGCGACACCAAATAGCGGGGAGCGAATTAATAATAACACAAAGCGACTTATATTTCACAACGGAAACGTGTAAAATCGACCTTATGGGACCCGAGATAGGATCTTAATTGGAAAATGCCAGGCTTGGTACTTAGTGCGGAGTCCCGGCTCGCCCGCGGCACCCGTTCCTGCGTCACTGAAACTCTTTGTTTGAGCTGAAGAGCTGACTCTAATAGCTTGCAGCGAATCCGCGCTTAAAAATAGACTTTTAAATATTTTATGAAGAAGTCGGAAACGAGAGTGCATATAATGTCACAAATATTACGTTGCAAAACGTGCTAAGCAAGCAGAACAGTAGTCACGAGAGCAATTTCAGTTACGACGACAAATTATCACTTCGCTTGGAAAAATATTACTTTTGTATAGGATTCCTATTACACAGGGATGTCTAATTGCCATAGTATATCTTGTACTATTTATGTAGAGTATGACCAATTGTGGTATAGTCCGTTCTCATCCGTACAAAAATTGTAACCTAAGAAATGGTTAAATATGTAACAGTTTTTTACAAAACTCTCATTATATGTTTGACACATAAATATCTTCAGATGTAACAATTTTTATAAGTGACAATATGCAAATTTTGTAAAAATAACGAAAAATAAAGTTAAAATCTTATAAAGTACTGCTTTGGCACAAATGTTGTTTACAAGATTAGTTTTAGGCAATAAGTAGTAGTAGACAAATAATAAAAATGGCGCTATATCTTTCCATAAAGGCGTACAATGAGAGGTTATTTAAAAAGACGTGTAAA
This sequence comes from Asbolis capucinus, assembly GCA_018249125.1. Classification (NCBI taxonomy): domain Eukaryota; kingdom Metazoa; phylum Arthropoda; class Insecta; order Lepidoptera; family Hesperiidae; genus Asbolis; species Asbolis capucinus. The sequence goes on from DWJZ01005982.1 coordinate 3,973, forward strand.
TTCGCGTTGGTTGTTAATTCCGATGGTCCGTGGAAGTCGGTTCCGTGTTCCAAAATAAAATACCTAATCAAATTAATCACAAATTAACAGTATAAAAGAGTACGGACTCATCCTGACGATACGGAAGACACGTTCACAACAGAAAGGATCACAAGGTTCCCAATTTGAGGCTCTTGGTAAGAAGAGGAGTGTCTTTTGCAGTGAGAAATTATCTCAAGAACACACACACATATGTATGTATATATATATATACCTTGTTACGAATCGGCTTCATCAATATATTCAAAATTACTGTTTGTACGGGATTGTTCGGGATGTTACGGGATTGTTTGTTTGAAACAATCCCTTAATCCAAATAATCATAGATTAATTTTCGAAGAATTCAGTATGTTAGTAGTTTTGGAAAATATGCAAAAAGTTGGTGCGATCTATTCTTCCAAGTAAAATTAAATTTTGCTAGTGGCGGTATATAATAACATACCGATCAGCGATCGGCCTACCTAATTACTGGCATTGTGAGATGTAAAAGTTACAATATGTATACATGTTAATGAAGTATTTACGTAGAAAAATACGAAATCCCTTAAATCAAAGCGAAAGCAAATAATAAAACATGTAAAATCTCTCCTTTTTGAAGTCCCCTAAAACAATTAGAATGTTTTGTTTTATCTGAAACTTGGTCCAAAATATAAATGAGATCTGACAAAGACTCGCAAAAACATGCTTTGTATCGTAGCTCACTGTCACAACTTTATTAACTTTTGTCTATGTTTGAGTCAGACAGCCCCTGATGTAGATGTAAGTGGAAAAGTTCATACGGGGTCTTTGTATAGACCGCCAGCCGTCATTTCATAAATTTGTATTCGGCTTAAGATAAAATTGGTATTGTTTTCAGTGATTTGTGATAGACACAAAATAGACGTTTGTGAAAGAATTCCCGTATGTTATTTTAAAAAGATTTGGTGGGAATTATTTCTCATACCAATCTTCTTAATAAAACATTCGGGAATTCTATGTTGATAGTTATACATCCTGAAGATGGAATAATTTAACTTTGGAATAATAAAAATATATGTATATAGAGTGCTTGCTACTCTTCGATATTCTTTTGTTCTTTGTGGTTTAACTTCGTCATGTCGGTAAGTAGAAATATGCAGGAATTGCGAAAATGTAATTTAGCATTATTGAATCTATGTATTTTGTTTGTGTATTAAATTCCTAGGATTTTTTGCTCACTCGCTTCTATCCGTTGTCGCGTTTACGTGGAATTTTGTGGAGATAGAATCCACTTTAGTATGTTCTTCTCCGTTATTTTCACAATATACATGTAAAATTTTAGGTCATGATAGTGGTTGAGATTGATATTTAAACTGAGCAGATGTATTAACAAGGTGATAGGGATTCTCTGTGTTTCAGAAACATCTGATCTGATTAGATTTTTTCTATTTAAATTACGAATTATATTTTATCTTAATGGAGGGGATCAATAGTGATGGGAGTTCAGAATTGGGGATGGGGATTCAGGACTGGAAAGAGTTAAAGCAAAAAGAGTTTATTATTACAACTGTACTCTGTGATGAAGTTGTTTAACGATAATGCGACATACGTTAGATATGTCAAAAAGTTATAGCTGTCAGAAAATCAGATTCATTAAAAAATTGACAATCATGCATCTAATGCTCATCCAAGCCACATGGCCGTTGCCGCGGGGAAGATAGCCCAATATAATCCATTTTGAATTTTTAATCCCCTACGGACATCACAATTACCTTATAACGAATTTAAAAATGCCATCAAGATACGTGACAACATTCTCGAAACTGACTGCATGTTAATCGGGTTATCAATATATGAAATGTTTATTTTAGTATGGTGTAGAAATTGAAATCTTATATATTCTACCATTCTATAATAAATTCTACCATTTCAGAGCCTATAGAGGATAAACGATTAAACTCACAATCTCACAAACAAACATTGATTTTTATATACATATTAGCTGTACCCGGTTACGCTTCGCTGTGGATCGACATAAGCTATGGAATGGGCTATTGGAATTGTATGCATGTATCAAATATCATAAGTGGGTTCTAAACCCTTGAAGAGTTCCTTTGCCAGAAGCCGGTATACATGTGTTTGATCGATACCATTTTTGGTCCAAAGCCTATTCCAGGTAATTCACTATCTCCTACCATTTCACAGTCTATAAAGGAGAAAGAAACAATCAAACATACTAGATATTTCACTGATCTATAAAGCTAGTAATAATACCTTGACTCATATTGTATTGCAACCCCTTATAAGCTGAACGTATTTGAGGAGAGAAATAACTATTTCAACATCTATATGCGCCAGTATGTCTCTCTACGTAAGTAAGAGCTAGTTTTGTTGCCAAGTGTCGGCTGTCAAATCTCAGGAGCACTGTACCTGCCGTTAGTGCAGCTTTAATTTTGTATGAACTCAGAAGTAGGCCAGGGATTTCTGTTTGTTTTGCCATTGACAGAGCACGGGTTCATGTTAGTTTTTGTAATTATACTCGGCGATATATTTCTGATTAGTGCATGAAGGTAACGTGTTTTAGGGCTCATATTGTCGGAATTACCCGTAATTTCGATAATAAATTTTAAGAACCTTTTCGGTTTAATTAATTTATTCTGTTATTGACGATTGTGTCCACGGAGATATTGAACATCCAGGTGTCTTTACAGACCTATTAATTTATTAATATTAACGCTCGTAATTTGGTACGCAGAAATTTAGAATATTCATGATGGGGCTAAATAAAATTTTGCCAACACACTTTACCTTTAGGAAATAATTTCCTAATAGGGAACGTCTGCAAGAATATCACAATTCTAGGGGCATTGGTTTCGGTTAGCTGTATTGTGCGTGGTCTTTCAGTCAGTAAAAGGAATGGGATAAGGTGTACAAAAAATATTTCGTTTTCACCTTCACATTAGATTAGTATCTTTATCCCCTCTGAACAGATCAATTAGCAGTTGGCTGTTGGTAAGCACAGTGAAAGGCCTTCGGCTTAATTACAGCTGGCACTTCTATTGGCCATTAACCTCAGTAACCTAAACTAAAGGAGCGTAGCTAAATCTACTTAATTACGAAGAGGCCCCGGTGACTTACAGTAGTCTGAACAGATATAAATAGGTTTAAATCGAGTCCTGAATCTCCGTAACGGAGTTTTCTGATCAACTTCACTGTTTCACTCCGCAAAACCGTGTGGATGGACGTAAAACTTTCTGGGACTCTCGAATAATGGTCATGGCTGCAATAGTGTGTCCTTGCGTATGCGTGTGTGCCTATAAGTATACATTACTTATAGGTTTACATTTACCTCTAGTTCCAGTGAAATTCCAATCGGTGTCGTGTGTATGAGCGCTTCTTGCGTAGGGCGCACGTCGCGAGCGGTTTCCGTTGGCTTTTTTTGTTGACTCCGATACTAAAAACAGTGTTTACGTTGTACTTACTATACCAAATGAGGATTCACTTAGGTAAACACAAATTCCGAATGATTTCACCATTTCGGAAACAAGCTATTATATTTATTTAATTAGGTAAGTAGCAAAAACTAAAAAACTGAGCTATATTGATTTCAATGTAGCCCATTTTACCCACCATCTATTAAGTACTCCGTGATCCCGTACGCCTGATCCCGGGAATTACTCGCAAAGCATTGATAAAAACCCTCGTCGATCTCCTGCGAGTTTTTGATATGTAACCGGAATCCATCTTCCGATACCCTGACCCTGTCCGATGTTTTCATGGGCCTACCGTTATGTATCCAGTATATTACTTCTATAGGATGACCAGTGACTTTACAATCGAAGCTGGCATTAGCATTCAGCTTTGTTCGTAACATTTCAGGTTTTATTCGGACGGAGATTGGTTCTGCAACAAAAGAGTTTCCTGTTTGAATAAAAGCAAAAGTCTGCTTCGTGATAGAATAAAGCGTCTGCTATTTAGTGGCGGAAAAACGATCGATAACGATTTCTCGATTTCCCTCGTTGTCTTAAAATAAACGAATACAATGTGATGGCTATTTTAATCGTAAAAGTTTATCCTCATTTTGCTTTAAGCAGAATGCTTTATGCTTTAGACGCTTTATTGGGAGTCTTTATTGATTTAGGTATTTAAATTTTTTAGGTATTCATTTAGGGAATTTTTATTATTGTCATTCCTGGGATATTTTATTATATTAAAGGTGCTATTCGTTCCGCTTCCCAAGAGGAACTGTTTTATAAGTGTTTGTGATTAGGTATTCGAAATCGAAATGAATTTTGCAAAATCCTCGGCTACAACCTTTGAATGGTCCACTAGTGTTTCAAGAGTTTCTCTGAACAGGTTTCCAACACGCTGTTCTTATCCGGATTGCCTTATATTTTAAAAGGTGCTCTTCTACAGTCCTAGTTTTACCGTCTGTTCCTTCGTTTACTATTATTCAGGAACAATTACGGAATTATTAATGGAAGTAAGATAGATTGTTCTGTCAATAGTTAGTATAACAACTTTGATCTCACCAGTCACAATCAGCGAGAAGTGTACAGACTCCCCGGCCGCGGTGTTGTTGAGCCAGCATACCAGACGTCCAGCGTCCTCCCGCCGCACTTCCCGCACGCTCAGCAACCCACCCAGGATGGTCGCTCGTGACCACATGCTGGTCTTCTCTATTGGTATTAACTGCTCGTAGTGCTCTCGAAACCACCTGCGTAAAATACTAAAGGATTAGTATGTAAACTAGTAGGAGATGTAGGTAAATTCTATTGACGAGGTATCAGCACTCCTATATTGGGGCTACCTAGGCTTTGTACAGAAACTAACAAATCTTTTTCTCATAGACTAAGAACTTTCCTATCGATGGACCCCTTGCTATTTCCATTAGACATTTTCATTAGATTCCCAAAACACATAGGTAAAAAAAATTTGGAAATAGCTCCAAAATGCTTTAAAACTTTTAACGAAATGGAACCTGAAATTAAAATAACCTGACAAAAACTGTAAAATTAGGACATAGACTCCCATTGGGTCTTCCACGGACCCCTTTGGATCACTGATCTAGATCATTCTCAGAATTACTTGGATTAAATTAGTTAAAAATGAATTCTTAGGTTTCGACGCATTAATTGCCCACTGCTGAGCACAGGTTTCTCCTCATAACTGAGAAAGATTTGAAAACAATCCACCTAGCTGTTCCAGTGCGAATTGGCGAAATAATCAATTCTTAATTTGTCCAAATAGCAATATTTACTTTTCTTTAATCAAATTTTAATAAATGTTGACTTTGATGTTTAAAAACGGTGTTCGAATCGTACCTAAAATAACATGACAGTCAGTCAAATAAGTTATGTTTTACAATTAATCAATTATTATTCCATTATTTCAAATCAAACTGAATAATTATTCATATTTAATTATGTATGTTCTGATCGGTACATGAATAAATTAATAGATGTCGTGTTCCTGTCGAATACAATATTCCATTCAGATTCACACAAAAGTGACTTAAATAATGACAAATGGGAAACCTTAATAAATGACAAATATTGAGCAGTGACAAATCGGGTATCAAAGAGAAATCTGCTGGAAGTTCCAACAAACTCCTTTGTAAGAAGCATAATAAACACGAGCATAGTAAATAGGAGTTATATTCGAAACCTGGTAAATACTTGACTCTCAGTCGTCGGGGAAATAAGTAAATAGCGTTAACGAGCGTTCCGAAAAGTGTGCCACGGATTATGGATTTTTACGACGAACGAGGAAAATATTTCAATTAATGTTTTATTAAAATTAAAATTTATCGAAGTAGTCACGGGTACAGGAGAACCTGTAGGATTCTGTAATTTACACTCGCTTAGGGATTTGTCTGGATTCCAATAATTACGCGCGATCAAGTGTTGTATTCTTTTGATATCATGGTTGTATTTGTGGGACTCATGTTTTATTTATTGTTATACCGACATTCTGGATCAGTCATGGATCATTTCATGGCGAGAATGGATTTTGTAATAACAATGTTGAAAAATTGATTTTGAGTGTGACCATTAAATTTGACTGAAAAGTCTTAATTGATGAATAACGGATCCTAATTTCACGGATTCCGTAACTTAAGAATGGTCCTCGCAGGCAGAAGCAGTTTTTATTAAAAATAAGTAATATTTTATACAAATACATATTTCACCAACGAGCAACCGTGATGTTAAGTGCTTACTATAAAAATCTTAGTATTCTATGCTTGACCAATCAAATGGGAATTCTAGGCGTAGCCAAAATATCACAGAGCTTTCTATATAATACGTCAGGATCAGCTGCGGGGTCTATACAAAGTTATTTCAGCTGTACGAATTGCAAACTGAATTGCAAAATACCATAAACACGAATAGGGTGTCCATATTGGAATACTATTAGCTGCCAAACGAAATTTTATTAATGCGATTCCAACGTGTTTGCAGGAATCCGGATAGCATCTGCGTCCGTTGTAATATCCGGATTCAGACAATAGGTGACGCGGGACGGTGCAATTCAACTTTTAAGCTGCTACCTTCCGAGAGTTTGTAGTTTTAGTGCTCAGTAAAAAAATCTGTATTCAAAGTTTATGTAAATGTTATTTTATAGGAACTGTACCCGGCGAGCGTTGCTAGACATTATCTCATCATCTACGAGTCCGATCGATATCATTTTGGCATCGAAACCTTTACCAGAAAATTCGTAATAAATCGCTAAAGTCGTCAGTGCTCTATCTCCTGTGCCTATCCATTTCAGAGTCCATAAAGGACTAATAAAAAAACAAACATTGATTTTTAAATATTTGGTTATCAATTTTACACTATCAAAGGTTTTCCGTACTTTGCTTAAAAAAATTGTTTGCAGGAGAAAACGCCACAAGATTATTTACAAGCTTTTATTTAACTTGCTGTGTATATTTGTATATTAGTATGTTAAGCCTCAAGCCAGTAGCCAAGTTATTTTACGACAGACTTCAGCCAGAAGGATATCATCAAAAATTTTCACTATAATTTGGTAATATCTTTAAAATAATTTTATTATTCAAATATATTAACAAACCTAAGTATAAACAATATAAAATGTAATCTTTAATTTGAACTGAACTATAATACAATATAATAATTAGATCATTTCAAATTACACAAAGTCTAAGTGTAGACTTTGTGTAAACTAGTGAGGTTACAACCAATTTGACATTTTTACATGTCGTCCTTCAATGTACAGAAAGTGGTCAGTCTCCTTCGAATGTTTTACATTAAACCATTTCGCTCTAATACAGCATTTTAAGAAAAGCGGAAAGCAAATGCCGTCTAATATCCTGCGCCATTTCACGGAGCGGAATGGCTTTGTGGCGTTTCCAATGTTCTTCCAGTTAGGGTCTCCTTAAGGAATACTCTGAAAGGCGCATTTGCATCAGCAAAGAATCCTTTCTGCGAATGGGTATGAATGTTACATAGCGTTTTTCTAATGGTTTCTTATGCTTCTATAATGAAATAGGGTAAGTTCGAGCATGACTCGAACTTCCATGGTTCCGTACCACATACAATTTTATTATTCGCGTGTAATATTATTGTACTTTAATAAAAAACACTCGCTAAAAATTCTTCGTTCGTAATTCATATAATATTTAAAATTTTGAGATTTTTAAACTTTTTTCTAGAATAATTGACTCCCATTACTTTACTACACCTGCACCAATATATGTCATGTGTATATGGGTCAGAAATTTCTTCAATCAATTCAATTCAATGTACATCACTAACTATTCCATGACAAAAGAACAAATGTTTATATGTCACATAAATATGTAATGAAACGAAATCGAGCTTCAGAGAACAGAAACTCTGAAGTAATTTCGATGTTCGGTGTTGCCATTCGATTACAATGTAAATGTCTTCAAGTCAAGAGAGAATAGGCTTCTGCTAACTTAGTGCACTTTACCATCGAAGACTTCATCGCCACTTACCATCGGGGAGATCGTAGTCAAGCGCTAATTTACCTAAGGTAAAAAACTATAGTTATACAAAGTCCAATTATACGAGTAATAATCAAGGGTTCAAGCTTCGCCTGTGGCATGGCCTGTATGTATGTATGTTGCCATAAAATAGCCTGTTTGTTATTCTAGATTACAATTGATCTCAGTGCCAAATTTTATTCAGATCGATTCAGTAGTTTTTCCGTGAAAGAAGAACAAATATCCATCTCACAAACGTTTGAACTAACAATACACATAACATAAACATAAAGATGAACAATCGTTATAATTATTACATACTAAAAACATTTTCTCAACTTTCTTTATGAAAAATCATACAAATTTTATGTCACCGCAACTTATCTATACTATAATACAACTCAAAGTGTATTTTTTTCTGTACATTAAATATTTTTTCATTTTTGATGAGGGGGCACGAGATAGAGCATGAATATATTATTTTTGGAATTATTGTCTGTCTGTCTGAACGCTCATTACGTGATAACCCGCGGATAGATTTCGATAAAACTGTAAAGTAATTACTTATATCCCCGTTTAACATTTAGGATTAGAGAAAAAAAAATGCATGGGAATTTTCTTAAACATCAATTTGCAAATTTCAAATTTGCAACAAACATTTATATTATTGACATACGTGTTTCTCAGTTTTTTGATATTTTGTTATGAAAAGAAAAAAAGCAAAATAATGTGTATATTTTGAAATTTTCGATACAAGCTCCTAAGTGAAACGTGTATGTGCTTAACTTGAATTTGAAATGTACATATCCCTTATATAATACCTACAATATACATTTAGCGTTTCTTTAAGGGATAGAAAAGGGGTATGAAAGTTTGTACTAAAATATCTCTTAATATAATGTGGTATACATATATATGGCGAAACATATGTATGTATGTTTGGAATGGCTTTAAATCTCGAGAATAATTTTTATCTCTAATTATACCGGGGTTTCCTTGAGATACGGGATGAAAGTTTGTGTGGGACTTATTTGTCCAATGGTAATAAAAAAACAATACATGTGTGTAGGCGAAGCTGTGGGTATAACTAGCAATAGCTCCAAGAATAATCTAACCGCAGAATTAGCTGTGAGTTTGATGTCTGGGATTACACAATTATCTAAGTAAAGCCCCGTAAAGACAAACATTAACTGTATTCCGTGTTTGACTGTACCGCAAGTTTTGCTATTTCGGCTTGTAGGTACACCAAAGTCAATTATACTATTTCTCTCTAACTACTTGTGTGCATATATCTTACAATACAACTCAGTACGGCCAGGAAACCATCTCGCTATTATTATTATACATATTAATATTAGTCTTCGCTCGCGAATTCCCTCTCTTGGTATGTTGATAAAAGTAGTCTTTGTGTTATTCCAGACTATAATGAATCTTTATGCCAAATTGCCTTCAGATCCGTTCAGTATGCTTGCGTGAAAGTGGGACAAATATCCATCGATAGGATTAGAGGATTAATAATACGTTAAAGC
>DWJZ01005983.1:0-13467 GCA_018249125.1 Asbolis capucinus
AAGTGCGGATTGGCAGACTTCACACACCTTTGAGTTTTGCAAACTCCCCGGCATGCAGGTTTCCTCACGATGTTTTTTTCACCGTTATAGCGAGTGACATTTAAATGTTTAAAACGAACATAACTTTAAAAATTCAGAAGTGCGCGCCCTGGGATTCGAACCCGGATCCCCCGAGTAGGAGGCCGAATTCTTAACCAACAGGCTATCACCGCATTAGCACCGTTTTTATAAATAACTCCTTAGTAAACACTTTGTTTACAAATGCTAAGGAACATAGTGGTCAAGTTACCATTAGCTACCAACTTTGAGTAGTAAATCTATATTTAACTCTTTCTTATATATTACTCTTTAAAAAAAGACTGACATAATTATACCTTAAAACTTTTACATACACGCATAATGAAGTTCCCCGAAATAAGGCAATAAAATGCCTGTTTGGGTTGACGTGCAATAAATCAGTTAAGGGATCTTAACATTGCCAACACACGCAAAGTTACGACGCTTCCCAAGTTGCGCTGTTCATGTAAATTCATTAGTGTTTCCCGCGGCTTTTAATGACAGTATGGTCTCCGAGTATGAATTATAATGAAAGACGAGCAACTTCTTATTATAAATCTACCTCATTATCGTCTTTTGATTCAGCTTCTTGGTTCGCATCTACCCTTATATGTGTTTATTTGAATGCTCGTTTATTGAACGAAATGCGTCGCATGGAGATTTATAAAATTGCATAATTCCAATTTCAAAAGGACTCGTCGTCGGAAAATCTTTTGAGCTTTTCGGTGTTGTACGAAATGTATACGGAACGAAATATGTACGAACCGACCACGTCGCGTTCTTTTCCTCGTTTCAGTGTCCATGTTATGATTTTCCGTCTTAGATTTTATGCATCGTTTGACTCTATCAGCCTGTACTGATCTTTTGAAATCCTTTCCCAACAAAGCTTGAATTCTAAACTATTGAAATTTACCGGCAGCTAAGGTTTACGTTGTCGGTTTATTTTCGACGTAAACTATTGTTTTCAATGTTACCGACCGTTCAATATCTTTAACTTATTGTATTGCGAGTTAAACTGTCGCAGGCTAGGATTACCACTATGTAAATAACTCAAGCTCTTCATTCAGTACTGCCGACGGGGATTACTTTTTCTGCTGGCTGACGACGGCATTACTCTTCGCCTTTGTTACGATTGTTTATTTGCAGTAGGGACATCGCTTCTGGGATTACATTGTATTTATACATTTTAAGGATATTGCTTGTCTGGTTTACCTTTATACTAATTTAATTTCAGATAGACTTTTACAATACATCAATTTTTTTCTAGAAGTTTGATACGAAGATATCGAAAAGCGTCCGAATGTAACATTGTTTTTATAGCCTGAAGTGTTGATGCAAAGCAGAAGGACCTTGGTTGGTAAGAGGTTTCCGTTGTCTAAGGACGTGGGTAACACTGAGGGATTCATCAATGCAAGGTCCCTAAACGGTTGAACAGTATTTTTAACTTATTTTTAAAGAATCCCATGTCAGCGCGCTGAAAGTACCTAATACTTCAGAAGGATATACGGAGACTTTAGTTACAATTTGAAAGCTAAAGCACTTTACAAACATATAAGTGGACAATAATCCTTCGTGTTTATTTCCATAGATACAGCTTGACGCATTCGTGATGCGATGAAAATTGGGAATGGTAAGTTGGGTGCGCACTTTAAGTTGAAACGCGCTGCGATCGCGAACTACGAGAGGCGGTGCGGAACTTTTCACATGAAATTACGAGTAGTTGGAGTTCTCGTTGACAGTAATTTCCTTCTACTGTGCACTGGAGTAGCAAAGAGCTGGCGTTGTCGAGTGCACGCTGCTTCGCCTCACCTATCTAAAGCTACCTGTAGATATGTCGGACCTATAGACATTAGATCCAAAAATTCGTATAGGAATATAGATTATTTTACAATTCTCTAATACTATACGCTGACTAATGATTGCTCAATTACTACACATTACAATAACAGTAGAACAACAGGTAGTCTTGGCTTTTTTACCTAGATTAAGTTAATGCTTGACGTCTATCCCACCTGATGAGCATGCGTCATCATGGGACATAATAATACCAGTGGAATCTTGGGGCGTCCGTCCGGAAACTGGTTGAAAAAATCGCAATGTATAAGCGTTTTCAAGACCTACCATAGACAACTGGTAGAGTAAAAGTTGTTCTGAATATTTTCGATTGTTACTGTAACTAACATGTAGCGTTGAATTCATTGTTTTTTTTTTATTACTTATTAAATTAAGTATTCGTTTTGATTTAATAAAACCCCTCTATATACCAAAATTCACCTTTATATTTTAATGAGTCTACAGTTATTGCATTATAATATTTCAATATAAATATTTTAAAATTTAAAATTCAATATAATACATAAGAATATGAAAAGATGCGATAGTAAAGTTCACTGCAATAGTACTTACTGGCGGCCGATTTTAAACCACAAAATATAGAACTTCGCATATTAAAAATATGTGAGTAGAGTAAGCTTTCATTGATCCAAATAAAATCTTTTCAAATATCCATATTTTTATGGATGCAGAAATAGTAAAATTTATAGTCTGTGTGAGTGTTGTTATGATCTTCTCTCTTTATTCGATGATTTAAAATACAAGGTTTTTTAAAATATTAAAAAATGCAAGCTTTAATTATAGATCCCTAATACAAAGAAATACACAAGATTTCATAACTTTATTATTAACCGTTGAAGAGTTCCCTTGTCTGGAGCCAATTCTGAACGGTAATATCAGGTCATGCTTATCAAAAAAATGTATTGTCATCAGGACGGAAGGCTTATGCAAAATTTCTGCTTCATAGTGAAAGAAGAAGTGCTTCTAATTAAGCTTGCAGGATTTGACCCTTAACAAACAAATACATATACAAATGTACTAACACACTAATAGACAAAAATACACTGCAAGTTAAATAAAAGCTTGGAAAATAGTAAAGACAATAATATCAGTTTTTTTTGGAAATCGTTTTTCCATATAACAACAGCCGTGGAACCCTTTTTCGCGATAAAAATTTGCCATGATCTTTCCCAGGGCCACCTCTGTGCCATGGTAATGAAAATAGGTTCAGAGGTTTAAAAGTGAAAATGAAACAGACAGATTTATTTTCTTATAGCAATATTAGTGCGCGTTCCAAAAAAGAAAAACTCAAATAAAATTTCAAGTTTTATATGCATTTTAAACTGGGGAGGTCATTAACGCAGAATTACGTTTTTAACAGTTTTGCAGACTGCTTTTGTATGGGCTGGCGGGAAGAATAGTGACAGATAACAATAAAGATTCAGTAAACAATGACGCAGACTCTAAAAGAGCAACGGTTTTATTTACTACAATGAGGGTAGATCTTGGTTACAAAATAAAAAAGTTGTAATTACCAGTCACTAAGCGCTTAATGTCTCCTCTACCTAATTTATGTAATGCACGTTACATCTGTAATGTGGTCACCGATTTCAACGTTTTTTGATACGTTATCTTGTGCAATTTTCTACTATAATATATTCTATACAATTGAGGCAACGAAATATTTATATATTTTTTATTTTAATTGTATAATCATTGCTGCATTACTTTCAAAAAGATCTTAGAACATTCCATACCATAGCATTACAGTTCCTTAATTCTGTTAATATAATCTTGGAAACTGAAAATAACTGAAGCAAAAAGCTCATTTATGCTTTACTTACCCAAGTGCTCAAGATTTCATTAAATGTGTATCGATGTGAATATAAATTTAAATCTTTTGAAAGTAATCCTGCTTAGCCGCGTGAGTGATTTATTAAAGCAGAAGAAGGCTTGATCGCATGCGATCAATTCCATAGAATTATGATAAAAAATTCAGTTTGTGTTCAATATGTTTAGTCACTTGTGTTGGAGTGCGGCCGACGTTGGGCGCCATTCTGAGTCGAGCCTTAGGCAGCGTTCACTTTGGATCCAAAATTGTACCAACGTAATCGTAGATGCGTAATTACGTGGGCTGTCGTACCAATTGAATGTGCATATTGATTCATTTTTCTCCCTCAAGTAGACAGTAGATGCATGGAAAATCCGAATAAATTGGTATTGATGACGAACATCTAAATTGCACGTACATATACGAACCAACAATGCCCAATGCATATAATTCCCGCGCTTCTATAATAATTGCAAGGCATTCATCATTCGTGCGTATTCAGACTTGTACGCATTAGTAAAATTAATATGATGACTCCTTCACATCTATCGTAGTTTATTATCTTGTACGGCCCACGTTGGGCGCCATTTTAAGTAAAGCCTTAAGACGGTTATCGGATTGTACGTGTTATATCGACCGCGTTCCTACAGAGAGGCATGAAGTAAGCTATGGTTTTTAAAGTACATCAAATAGGGATGTATAGGGACATCCATTTTGCAGACTGTGCTTAATAGATCGTATCCGTATGGAGTAGGTATCATCGTAGATTGATTTTCTGAGCATTTGTTATATAAGGAGATTGACTGTGTTTTGAGGAGTTTGATTTGCTTTTGTTTTTGCCTTTTAAAGCCTATGTGCTTCTATTTGAAGCTATTAGCACCTTACTGCAAAGTAACCTTACCGTAAAGTTTTAAGTTGTGTCGAGATCTCACTGCTTATAATTCGTGATAATGCAATGAAGATGAATATCTTCCTCCGAAGACGACTGTCTACTGTTAATTATTTAAACTATAAATTATAAACTGTGATAAACTTATATTATTATTACAAAATGCCCTTGCTTCGCTTCGGAAGAACGGCAGTTTTCTGGGATAAAAAATATCATATAACCATTGTCCTTATATAAGCTACAAACAAGCAAAATTTCATCTACATAAATTGGATATATAAATATAAATTGAATAAATCCAAAAAAATCAAAAAAATTTTTTGGTCTCTATATCGATAACAAGGCCTACCTCCATCACAATTTCCACCAAATACTTAATTTACAAAGTTGACTCTGTAACATTTTAATTATTAGTATTGAAAACGGTTTCGTTATGAAACGTGGTCTTTTGTTACAAAATTGCGTTTGAAACATTTCGACTAATAGTCAACGTTACTTACAAATGGCTAATAAACTAGTCAAGTAAGAAAATTCGATTCTACCGCATCGAGTATTATGTTGCTTGAATTTTGTCCGATCACGATAAATTCAATAGCAGTGTAGGACCGGATGGGGTGTATAGATGAAGTGAGTTTCCCGTGTTCCGCTTGCTATTGCAAGCCTTCCTTTTGGAAGGAATCAACTTTTCAACTGGAACCAAATTTTGGCCGGTTTAAATCGAGGCGTTCAAGCATTTTGTTATTACCGTTTTGAGGTTATTTTCGGATTTGTTACGGGTTTATATCAAACTCAAATTATATATTGCATCATAGCCACTAACAGATCTGTAAAAGGTAGTAAAAAAACACAAACCTACGAATATAACAAATATAATATAACCATTCCCTTGCTTCCCTTCCCCATACAGTCAACACCATTATAGTGCAAGAATACTAAGTTTTATGGTTATTTCTTGGAAGAATCTATGGAAGAACTTCCATACAAACATTTATTGCCTATTTTAACCCTATCTCAAATCTCATCAATATCGGCTCAGTAGTATAGGCATGAAAAGGTAACATACAGACAGAATTACGCATTTTTAATTTAAGGCCTTATTGTCATATTTTGAGACCATGGCTTTACCTGCGTGGTAGATACGTTGACAAACCGTAACCTATGTGTTATTCCAGACTATAATCTATCTCTATGTCAATTTTCACCCAGATCAGTTTAGTAGTTTTTTCGTGAAGGAGCAACACATGTATCCATTCTCCAAAATTTTCTCATTTATATAAATTTGTAGGATTTAAAAAGATGCATATTAAATAGCACACAGTAACAAAATACATATACACATATGTACATACAAGACTCAACTCTCAACACACTCCAGCCGTCAAACGAACCCCATAATATATCGTTATTCAATCAGGCTCACCAACTGAGCCAGTGTCCTCGGAACGAATGCATATAAAATATGTGGAAGCTCGCCGGCGCCACATACATTCAAAGAACCTGAAAATAATATCAGTACACCCACACATTAATACTGCGTGATATTACGTCATACATTCTATATTGCTATATGTTAAAAATGTAAATACGACTTTTGTTATATCAAGAGTACATACTCTTATGTCCTTTTTATAATCACAGGCTATGTTGTCTAGGAACTTGTAAAAAAGATACTTCTTAAAGTCCCTCGAAAGCCCTCGGCAAGCCTTAGTGACTCCATCTGAAGAAGATGTACGGAATACAGAAGTACATACATACGTACGATGATCCTGAAAAATGGAAGCGCTGATGAAATTTGCCACTACCGGGCATCCATCCACTTTCTGACCGCGTTGCTTAATTTGATCAATGACTTAAAATCAAAACACCACCGGATTATGGCGCTCCTTGTCTCGGCTCGGAAACGGTGTAAAGAAGCGGTTAATTTCGATAAAATACCGGATAATCTGTCATTTCATTAACCAGTAAATCAAGTCCCCGGCTTATAATTACCTCAAATAAAGGTTACCGTTTATTTCAGCTCGAATGGTTTTGACACCCGAATTAATCGTTTAATTCCTTAATACTTAAAAGCTAGCTTGGATGAATCAGGCAGATTCATTTTCTGCCGTCTATACTGCGGCGTGGACGTAAAATATTACCGAACATGGTTTTAGCCGGTTAATTGTTACCACCAGACCAAGTTGTCGCAAATATTTTTGCAAAACTACTGAAACGTTTACCGATTTGTTTGGGTCAATGTCCTAAACTGTTAAAGCCAGTTTCGGAGTCTTGCTTCTCCCGGTAAGCTTTTACTAAATTTTATAAGTGCTGATGATGCGTTCAGAAATTCTTGAACACTTCAGTACTGCGCTTGTGTAAAGTAGAATACCGGGCTTTGTAATGCATATTTTGTGCGGCGCCATCGCTATGCTAATGCCTTAATACTCTACCTTCTAAAATAGGTCAAGCTATAAGACTTAGCGTCGCACGTTAGCAATAAAATGTGCTACACAAGGGGTATACGAGTAATGTATGCGGCAATATAGTTTTCTAGGCGTGCATTCGGATCGTGCGACATTCCGAACGATGCCGTGCTGGCACGTTTGCTGCGGAATTTTTACGTCTTTCTGAGTAAAATCTTTGGTCGAATAGCGTCAGAGTTTCGGTGTATTCGTACTGCAGTATTGTTTCTGGAAGTACAGAAAATACCAGATCTTCAGTTGCAGTGTTGAAGGGTTGGGTTGCGTCATAGGATCGCTGATTCGCATTAGGTTGATGTTTTAAGGAGAAGAATTTTTTGACCGGATTATTGATATTCTGGAAGTATGAGCGTTTCTTCAGGAGGTCTGGAATCAATACTGCTGGTTAGTGGAAGAATAATTGTCAAACCCATACCTGTGAAACGTTTCTAATTTAGAACTACTGAATTGCAGTTACTTTTACAAGGAAACCTGGTTAACCGACGTCACCAAGTGACAATTGAGAATTGGGAACGCTGGTAACTTTAAACGTCTTTGAGAACATTATGATCATATCAGTACTATAAATAACTATTTATTAAAACTATAATAGTTCATTCTATGCAACAGCATCATCAATCTAGAATCATTATGTATTATCAATAAATTCCATGTGTATGACGAGGTTGTAATTAATGTCAATAGTATGCAATATAATATAATTGGTTCGTTGTAACGACCCAAGGACAATTGACAGCCTAGCATAGCTTGTATTAACCCTATTCGATCGATTCCCGGTTGGGGTAGATTTCTCTGACAGATGAATATTTGTACATGGGTGTTACTTGGGTCATCGGTGTTATTCGTCGTCACCCATATTGTGCAACAATTGTTGTTGTGTATTACAAGTTTTTTATTAATTTCAATTCGATCGATTCGATTCTATTCGATCGACGATAAACTACATATAATTTAACAAATCGATAAACAATAAAACTACCATTTCATTTAACTAAAAAAGTGCGCCAAATAAAAACGGTGGTTTGCTTTTCTTTCAGGTGCGGAATACACTTTCATATATTTTTATATTTTTGTTGTGTCGTCACGTCGCGACATTCCTGGCAGCGCCGCCCGCGTCTCCTCCACCCCCCTACTCCCGTATACTCCCCCTCCAGTCCACCCCTCCAGCCCTCAACAAATTGTATTGAAGCTATAAATCCACTGATATCGCGTCGGCGTAAAACCAGCCGTCTTACATATAGCAGACTTAATGAAACTATACTTCTTGATGTACGAAGTTTTTAGTACCTACTTATCAAATTTAGGTCTTTAAGAAACCTCTTCTGTCGCCTTTCACGACACCCTGGGCTGCCAATATTAGTTAGTTAAGTTAGTTGTTGGGGTCCAGTATTACATTGAGTTATTTTCGTCTTGTGAGCGTCGCGATTGTTTGTGCTCCATGTAACGTCCACGAAGATGTAAGAAAGACGTAAAGTAAACGTCACGAGTATTGAGCCCCGATAAGCATGATAGGCGCATGGCCGATGACGATAGACGAGGAATATAACCTGGTGAACCAATTGTGTGAAGCGACGACCGTGTAATCGACTTCACATGTCGTAAACAATAAATTCTTAATTTGAATACAAAACAGTGACGTCAGAGACACCGTTACTACTATCGCGGTTTGGAGCAAATTTAAAATTAACAAAGGTCATGTTTACTTCAAAACATAACATTTTAGAAAAAACATTGGATAAAGAAAAAACCATTCAATTAGTTTTTTCCAAAACACTTAATGCCTTGTAAGTCAGTCATAATGTATTTGTGAAAATGATTTAATTCATTCAATATATCAACATCAGGTCCGAATGAGGTGAAATGCCGGAACGAATGAATTGGTGATGACATGTAACGTTTAATGATAATATTTTAACGACGCTAATGATATTGGGGAAATATTACAGACAGAAATAGCGCAGTTCACATTTCACTTTATTGGTTATTTATGAACGCTGGTGAGGCAGTATAAATAATAAATATCTTTGGACAATTCATACACGGCCATCCGACCCCAAACTAAGCTTTAGCTTGTGCTTTGGTAATCAGATAACTGATAAACATACATATATACTTTAAATACATATTTAAAAAGATATTCTATAACTCATCCAGACACCCAGAACAAACATTCCTGCTCATCACAGAAAAGTTTGACCTGGGTGGGATTCGAACCCACGATCACCGGTTTAGTAGTCAGGTTCACTAACCACTAGACCAACCGGCCTGTCATAAGAGAAAAAAAAATAATTTAAATGGTAAAAGACATCACCCCGAGGTATAATCGTGTTTCGCTAGCGAACAGGTTCCATTGATCCGTGATACAGCGCGGAGTGATCGATGCGCACGCGTCTACCAAGTACCCATATCTTCTTTGGAATCGCTCCGATCATGACCAATGTACGGTAGCACATTTCACATTATAAATCACAGCTGATTGCCTATAACTCGGTATCACTGATAACTATTGTGATACATACTGTATCTTATTTATTACTAAGCTATGTATGAATGTATAAAAATATGTTAATTTATGCTGAGGATTATTCAGGTTTGTGTAATTGATATAGTAACAGAATTGTGGTCGGTTTGTTTCGTAGGTATTTATTGGTAAAATAACTATAAATAACCATTTGTACTCGGTGCAAATTCTGGACAAGTATTTATTAAGACAATTTTTTTAAGACAGTCATTTAATTTTGTAATTTGTTAGTATTTTAATAACATTTCAATAACGATGCGATTGAAACTAATTTAAATTTCAATATTTAAAATTTCCTACTTGTGTTAGTTCTTGATTATTAACAACAAATCTATGGGGTAGTTCGTGTGTACCTAACGAATACACATACATACAATATATTTATATAAATTTATACTATGGATAACTTAAGCATATGCAAATAAAGACGGCCATGTTGTTTTTTTTATAATTA
Organism: Asbolis capucinus; assembly: GCA_018249125.1. Classification (NCBI taxonomy): domain Eukaryota; kingdom Metazoa; phylum Arthropoda; class Insecta; order Lepidoptera; family Hesperiidae; genus Asbolis; species Asbolis capucinus. Next base: position 10,045 of record DWJZ01005983.1, read on the forward strand.
CAAGATAAACTATTAGTCAGAAAACTTTTGTTTTTACTATTTGAAATGGCAATTTAATCTGTTATAAATTTAAGCTACTTATAATGAGTTAGTTTTGCGTTAAAATTAAAAAACTTCAAATTTATAGGCGAGAAAAATGATGTCTTATTTCATAAATGAATCTTCTGCCTGAAAGTTTTTCATTACTATATAATTTCCCTAAATAAGCTTCTATTGGATATAAATGAGACAATACATATATTTGTATTTAAATTCAAATGAATTTAACTTTAGACTAATTTTAAATATCTGCAATCAAATATATAAGTAAATTTAAATTCTATTCCAGGAATTTGAAGAAATAATTTGAAAGCAGGAGTCTCAAGTTCAAGAATACGTAACTTTTAAACAATAAACCATACTTCAGTATAGATATTCTATCGCCTCAAAAAATTAAAGCAAATTGACCATAAAACAAGGTTTATAAATATATTTGAAAACACAAGCTGTAATTATAAGTCCCTAATACAAATAAATACTCAACTTTCACAATTATGTTGTTAACCGTTGAGGATTTCCCTTGTCTGGAACCAATCCTGAACATAGAATCTAGTCGTGCTTATCAAAAAACTACAATGTTATCAGGATGGAAGGTTTGTGCAAAATTTCAGCACCGTAGGAAATGGGTCTAATTAGACTTGCAAGATTTGACCCATAACAATATAAAAATATACAAGCATACTAATATACAAACAGACACTGCAAGTTAAATAAAAGCTTGTAAAGAGGAAGAAAAACCTTACATAGAAAGATAAAGTTGACACACACGTTATTTTAAAACAAGTAAAAATCTATATTGACTCAGCTAACAACAAACAAGATATACTAATTTTAATATGAACTTGTTGTCTGGAATAATCAAGATAGGCCACCTTCTAATTAAGAAAATTGATTCCTCCGACCGCCGTTTAGGTAGGATCTAAAAAATATGTCGAACACATCTTCTTCCACGGCTTATCGTACCGTTTAGTTTGAGTTAAGATAAACTTAAATCAATTTGATGTTTTGAATTTGACCAAGCGTTTTACTTGATAGATAATTATGGTTTTCTTTTTTAGTTAAAAATGAGGTATAAAATGCAACTTCATGTATTTTGTGACATATCCGAAATTCTGCCTTGTAACTCCACTTTAAAAAAATTGAAGGAAAAGGTATTCACGATTTGTTTATTATTATACCGATATTTTGCCTTAGTAACAGTCTACTAAAGACTGCTTCCGCTTTGCTTCTGTATAGCTAAGGGCCATAGACAAGATTAGTTAAACTTGCATATATATTCCATTTCCGATTTCAATAAAAGGACCAAATGTAAATCTGCAAGGTACTACAAGGTAGCTACGAGGTAATACAGAAATGAAAATCGTATTTAAATCGTTTCAGCAATTTCAAAGACGTCAGTATTGGAGTGACTTCACATTTATACAATACTGGTTAGTTCAACTATTATTAACTATTGGTTCAATTACAAGTCACATTATTTTATGGGTCGTCTGAAAGGGCCCTATAACATGATCACAAGTATGTAGTATTTTGTAAACTGTATATTTCATACCTACCTAATAATAGCTTCTGTCTGTGGATTCACCCGCGTTGTATAATATTAGTAAGATTAGGTAACTATAAAATTAAGATGAATTTTATATGGTATCATATTTTTAATTAGATATACCTACTTTCTTCATATATTTTTGAAGAAACAGTGTCAATATGAGGTGTAAGTATAGGAAGAAACAGCCTTTAAAATTGTACAAATGCAAATTCAAAATTTCCTATGCAAAGTTTATTTTTTCACTTTTCTAAATTCAAACTACGCTATACTAAAAATTATAAAAAAAAAATATGATCTATCTAAATAAATCTATCCAGAGATTTTGTGCAAAGCTCAAACAGACAGACAGTTATAAATCCAAAAAAATTTTTTGGTCTATATACAAATAAAAAAGGCTCCCTGAATTAAAATTTTCAAAAAATATTTAATGTTCAGAATTGTCCCGATTGTAACTGTTACAGTAATATCACAATAACTACTTTTTCTGGTAACTGATCTTCCGAAGACAGTACTACTATATCCTATACACATACTAATTGATCAATACAATAAGGAGACATTTTAAAATTTATCATAACCAGTATAACAATAAAAATTATTAATACATTAATTTACACCATTATTCATAAACATTCGGAAGCTTCATCCTTTCAGAGCTTTAATAAAGTAGTAATAAGTTGGGACACCGCGGGCGGTACTGTTTCATAACCCGAGATAGGAGATATAAGCTTAGAATCTTCAAAAGCTTTTACTATATAAACAGTACTAAGTAAAGCTTACTAAGTTAGGCCGATCAGGCCAAGTGTGTTAAGTAGGCACAGAGTTCCGTAGAGTTTTTATAGTTTACTAAGCTTAACCGTGATAGATTTTATCTGCAGTCTTAAAAATTAGATATGATTTTTTTAACGAATATTTTGTCGGAACACCATTTAGTTTTGACAGAAAAACTAACTAGGTTAACGGGATTTTGAAATCAAAGTTGACAACACTAGTGATTTCAAGTAGAGTATAAAATGATACTTCATATTTGTCAAATATTCTAAAAGTATTTCGTTTTTATTGTACTTACAAAATTAAAAGGGAAGGGCACAAAGTCGATTTAATTTTTGCTTTTCGAATTTATTTCATAATCAAAAGAATTTTATATGAATCGTTGGAACGATTTTAGGAAACGCGAAATATTTAATAGCAAAAATATGTTTATATAAACGATCATAATTTTTTTACTTTACTAAACTTACACACAGATTTATTGAGACTTACATTTACTTTAATAAAAGTAATTCGCCAAATATAAATACGACTAAACATAAAAACATCCCTTAAATCTACTGGTTTATTTTGAACTTCAGAACCTTAAAACCTCTGATTGTAAGCACATCAAAATTAAAAGGTAATCTTTGACGGGAGTAACAAACCAAAGTTATTTTGGTTTATTTCGAGACACGTATCCGATAGGGTTTGATCGATGCGTTTTAAAATGAACGCCAGATTGAATAACTTATTAAGTCTTGTTATTTTTTTATTAAGAAACGTTTAATCCTATGCTGATTGGCGCTTATCTAACCGTTTAAATATTCATTAGTTGATAATAACAATTTGTTACTACTAACTACATAAATAGATATTTTGATTATTGATTTTTGTTCTCTTTTATACCGTTGACATGTGTGGGAGGATGTAACTTGACATTTGGCATTTCGGTATACAATAAAATGAAGACAAGTTCGCAACATATTGTCATATTGATTGTCTGCATCGGTGTTCCCACCTAAGTACGATGTGGGAGTCTTCAAGAGCAGAGTGAATAGGCATTTACTAAGTTAGTGTGTCCA
>DWJZ01005984.1:0-13466 GCA_018249125.1 Asbolis capucinus
CGGTAGAGAAGCTCAAAGCGTCTCCACCAACACCTTCCCACCTTGTAGAACTGACTCAGCTACGAGGGTTGGTATCGGAGCAGCAACGCTCGGTGCAGTCATTGACTCTGCAGCTGCAGCGCGTGGAGACCAGGGAGGAAGCGCTCAAACTTGAAGTTCATAGACTGAAGGATCTATTGGAGAAAGATGCCAGGATCTTGAAGGATAAAGAAGAACTGCATTTGCAAGTTAGTTTAATTGATAGTGGATTGTTTTAATTTAACCCATTTGAATAGTGATTACAGGTCTGGGGTAAATTTAATACCATAGGGTTGGTCCTTTGGGCAAAACAGGAAATTGTAAATAGTCTACAAACATTTGCTTGGAATCAGAATTCAAAATCCAATTTCATTTTGGAAAAGCCTAAATACCTGTCTGCATTTTTTTATATTTGATTCATAGATATGTCGCTATTTGTCTATAATGTATTGTTCATTCGATGAATCAATTCATTTCCAGGACATAAAGCGATTAGAGCAGCAACATGTAGATCATATAGCAGCTCTAAAAGCGGAGCATGCGGAGGCGACAGCCAACGCCGCGTCCGCTCGTGCTGCGCTGGAGCGCGCGCACGCTGAACGCACACGAACCGCGATCGGCAATCTTCGTGCTGAAGCCGAGAAGGATGCGAAGAATGCCGAGCGCAAACTACGCGAGGTTACTACAAGGGTAAGGTTTTAATAGATCTTTGGAAGGTTGGCCATAACTGTTCAAGTCATCATCATCATCTCAACTCATCAAGGCAAAAAGTAACGGTAACGGTAGTAGAACAAAAAGAACCTAATACCAGTAGTAAATTTTATTCCCTTTCAATTAGAAAATATTCTTTGAGTGATAGAAGAATGGTCAACGAGTCTACTCTTATACTCATCCAGTAATCAATACAAGACCCCCAGGGTTAACCAAAGAATCATCGAAGTTAAATACTCTCTTAGCTCTAAAGCTCTTAGTTTAAGGTCATATTTACTCTTGAATTTTCTCACTTGCGCTTTCGCATTCCATCTGCTTTAATCAACTACAAATCTCAAAAAGCAATGAAGAACTCCATGATGACAATATTAGACGGAAACCAAATCTGATCTGCGATTTGAAAATCAAGCTACATACTATTCGACCTTGATGAAGAAAAACCAAGTATAGTTTCTGTTGCAATACCTAGTGTACCCATAAATTAAGGCAGAAAGGCTGTTCGCAAAGTCCGGAATCCTTTCCTCGAAAACAATTCTCAATTCGTCCCAAAACGTAAACTAACCTTTGTCACCAGTTCGAGAACCTGAAGGAAGTGCTAGCGAGCAAAGAAGCTCAGTTCGAGCACGCGCTGTGTGAGGCTCACAGCAAGGCCGACTGGGACATGATGCAGCTGCGCCATCTGCTCGACAAGGCAGACATCGCGTACGCTAACAACGTCGAGATGATGAACGAGAGATTTGAACGGGAGCGAGGTGAGTCAATTCAGACCTTCATCAGAAAAAAATTTAAAAGTCATATTTGGTCTTGGCTTTTAAACTTGGGCATTGATTCTTAGAAACACTGTTGGGTATTCAAAATATTTTAGACTCCCAGGTGTTAAAATAATACTTTTGATTTTTACAGACTTTTTAACCTAAACTGCGAGATATTAGATAGTTCGACTTTTTAGTTTTAGCTATTGTGATAATTACGTAATCTGATGTTACCTGCAACATAAAAAAGAGACAGTGAAAAAGCTATCGACAATTTATACCATATGCTTAATCTTAGATTTTTTGTACCACCAGAAAAAAGCCGTCTCTTAGCAACCCATAACTGCATCCAACTGCTTTTTTCGGGTCTCCTCTATATTCTGAATTCGGTTCGGTAGACTACACGCACTCTAAGACTTTATGTGGAACTATCGAGATTGCAACACTTACATGACATTCTGAAAATTAAATGTATATGTAAAATTCTAATACAAGGCCTCCCTTCACCAAAGTTGGAAAATAACCAATACTGCTGAAAAATTACAGATCGTCTAATAAAAGAATGGTCGGAGAAGGTCCAGAGCATCGAGGAGCAGGCAGCCACCGCTGCAGAGGACGCGAGGAAGCTGCTCGAGAGCACGCGCGCCAAGCTAATCGCGGAGAAGATGGACCAGGTCAACAAACTGAAGGACAAACACCGGCAGGAAATGGGTTAGTTCGCTATAATCCTTCTACCAGACTTGCAACTGTTTTCAACAATAGTCCTACCAATAATTTCTAGAATTGCAATCGCCTGATTTTTTGACAGTTTGAACGCGGCTGACTTGAGGATTATTTTATAGAAATAATATTAATAAAGATCGTATACCCTAACGTATAACCTAAACCACCATTTCAAGTAGGTATATAGCAAAGTAAATTATAATGGATGGAAGGTTGCATTATAAAGATCTGGAGTGCCTAAAATGGAATGCTATGGGTTGGTCCATGGAACTACAACAACTAGGATCAGCTAAACTATAAGAAAATAGACTGCAAGAGTATTTCTATGTACTTAATGAGAATTTAATAAAAATATATTCAAATGAAGTATACTGTGTAGTTCTATACAAACGCAAATATAACTTAGGTCAGTCTAATCAATCTAAATCCGTCACGGGGATGTGCACCGCTAACATCTAAAAACCTCAAGCTAGTACGCGTACATCAAAGCAGGCGCTACTATGACGCTAGATGACGTATGCTAGAGTTTACATCTCACGTTACTGTGCTACGAAAAATATAAATAACTCATATATTACTAACAGTGCATCTCAAAGTGTGTATAAACCGGAATATCTACGGTGAAAGTGTTATTTCTAAAATCTATAAACGTTTAATATGTAGCTGTCACTGTCACCGTCAAGCTCCCATAATAAATGTCTCAAATAATATTCACCTAAATAAAAAATTACTGAATGAGAAAATAAACTTGCCGGAGAGAGAAACAATGTAGTTTAGAATGACGGAACTGAGAAACCGTGGTGGTTTTAGCCTGCAGGAGTCCGGCATCACCTGTCCATCGCCCGCGCGAGGCAGGTATCTTTGAATACCTAACTTTCTTAAGTCGTATATTAATTTTATTTCATAATTATGTAGAACAGCAAAATTGTCTAATGATTAAATACAACATTTTCAGACGACCAATGGGAGCAATTCATGACGGATAAGGAGAACTGCCTCGCGCGAATGAAGGCAGAATGCAGGCAGGAGGGAGATGAGGAGAGGGTTAAGAGAGAAAAAGAACTACTGGAAGAGATTGCAGGTCAGTAAATAGCAAAACCAGGTGTTGACTTTATGCTATACATGTACATATATGGCCTGCATTAATGTATTGCTTAATAATAAATATTTTATAAAACTATACCTTCAAACGAAAAGACAATTGGCATATGTCAAAATGGACACACATAGTGTGTCAAGTGGCAGCTGTCAAGAGTTTCTCCCGCCACCAGTCTTAAAGCTGCTTTGATTCATGCAACTGGGTCTAAATATCGATACAAATTACAATAGTTGTGATACAATTAATTCCATGTCATATCGGTCCACAGAATTGAAATCGCAGATCCACGCAAAATCGTCAGATTTCGACAACCTGGCGGCGCGGGCAGCCGCATGTGGACGCACCCTGGCAGTCACCGAGCAGGAACTGAGGTAAGTGCTCACTGTAACAAATATTAGGACTTAGTCATTAGATGACTTAAATACCAATGGCTTTAGTTAAATATATTTTTTTCGAGGGTATTTAATTTTTTTTATTTTCTAAAATATTCTGAGGGTATTTGGTATGTACGTTATCTAACGGCTTTATAATTAAAATTGAAAACCTAGTAGTGACTAGCTTTGAAAACCTAGTAGTGACAGGTTTTAGTGCCTTATTTAATCGAAAAATAAATTCTTATCATGCTGCCAATCCTAAAGTATCACAATGTTGAAATAAACTGAAGGTAAATAAACCGATGTTTATGTCTCTGCATTTTTCAATCAACATTTTGATACCTATTATTTTAATGACTTTTAAATGCTTTGTTACTAACTACTTACCTCTAATACGCCTACGTAGGTATCAAAGAGGTCAGCGTGCTAATCCTTTCCGTAGTATTCATGGAAATCACACAATATCATTAAAATAGGTCATTTAAAATGTAAAATTATTCATTTAATTAGTTTTACATAGTTTAGTCGACATAAATATTCCAATAGCTTGTGAATAATACATTGTGAAGATTTTCATGTAATTCCACAACAGTTCTAATTCTAACCAAATTCCAAATAAAATTGGTAGCAAAATTTTGTCCTAAACACGTTCCTACCAGGATTATTATTTGCTTCTAAATGCACCCGTTTGAAACTAATTTAATTAGTAAAATATTGTCTTTTGGACGAATTTGGCTACCATGCTCGCATGTCTGTATTACATCCAGTCGTAACTAAACTCTATGTATGGGGCCATATATACACTATGGTAAAAACTTAAGTTATCTGTGTACGAAGACCTTGTATGGCTTAACATAAATTATTTTGTTTTATGAGTAAATCCAAATAATATAGAAAAATTAATTGTACGTACATTCTACATCACAATATTATTTAAAAAATTAAGGACGATACCGTTCTTCGCTGGCTGTATGAAATGAAAAAAAAATTGTCTATAGTTCGTTTTTCTCACCTTCCAATGTTTTCTTATAAACCACCACATTATACGTATATTTATCTTGAACCATGACCATTTATCAACATCACCATACGTTAAATTTGTAAAATTTACTTATAAGAAACGTCTTAATCAACTTTTGAAGTATTATTTTTAAACACCGTTTCCATTTTCAAAATTAAATTTTTCGAGAAGTACTAAGTAATCGTTTGTATTAGAACGGAGAAATTGGATATGCTTAAACAATTCGACAATTAATTTTTTTAAGGTCACAACACAATTTATATAGGGGATCGACTGGACCTTGATGCGCGATGTTGATACCGAACGGTCATTACTACGTCACTGATTCACTGTATATTATTGGTCTACATTGCTGTACGCTATTTATATGTAAACAATTCAGTATAACAACCGAACAGATTACGACGACAAAGAGAGTCCAGATAGAACGTTATCTGAGCACACGGCAGTGCCCCCGTAAAGTCGAGCAAAAAAGCGGCACGGCCATACCACCCTTTTCCCGAAGCAGTTCAGGCCATTTTGGACTCTTTATAACTTTGTTGTGGATAAGACTAGAAGACTGAATTCAGTTATCAAGCAGGCATTGTATAAACACGGCATATTTGAATAATTTTTTGTGTGGTAGCACCTCCCGGTTGCTATTTGAAGTCCCTAAAATAACAGTGAAATATAAAAAGAAATCAGAGACCCCTTTTTTATACATGCAAAATTTCAGCATGTACATTGTACATATGTATGTACATGGGGCCTACATCCTCCTCCTAACGTAATGGTTATATGGCTCCATTAAACTAATCCCAATAACTTAAATATATATATACCTATTCATATACCTGTCACATTACACGAACCTGTGAATCACTCATCAGATCACCAATCATCTGACATGTCATTGCTTCATAATTCATTCAAATTTATTAGGATTTTAAATTCTAGTCCAAAAGGCAGTATTTACATTTCAAACAATATTTTTTCTTGTGAATTCGATATTTGAATTTAGGCACGTTGGCAGGGGCATAAGAAAGTTGAGAGTTCGTGGTTTGTTCTTTGGCTTTTTAACGAACACCTACGGATACTCCGAGGTTTATGAAACGGTTTAGATGATTATTTTTTTAATTTTTTAAGTACTGTATACTTACCACTCTACTGTCTTTAATATTGAATTCGAAAAAGCACGTCGGAAATCGGTGTTATTTTAATTCAACTTTCCAATTGCTTCTGCCAGCGGGATTAAAATTTAAAACAGAACGTTCTTTACAATGTGAAATATATAAAATCCCTTTTAAAAATATATAAAACGCAAAAACAAAATTTAAAGGAACACGAGAGGGTAAAAGCATAAAATTGTCGACAGCCTGCGGTGGGTAGGCGCGCTAGCTGCCGGCTGCGTGTTCGTGTGCGCCGGTTCACTGCGTCTCGCTCTAGCCACCTTCCTCCTCTCGCTCGCACTTCTCTTCTATATCAGAATGAGAAGTGGAAAACACATCCCAAATGGAAATGAAAATAAAACTAAAAACTTGATCAATTTAGACTAAATTACGACTGACAACATTTATGTTGTAGCTATAGTAGGAATTCAGACTTTTCACAAATCACCTGTTAATGGTGTATTGTACACGTTAAGTTCTTTAGAAGTATAAGCAGGTCTAATCCACGAGATTTACGTTATTTTACCCAAATAGGCAGACCCTGTATGTCGATACCATTTTTATTAATAATTTTAATATGAGATTTCACAGTATTGATACACACAGTTCACCGAAATATAATTGGCCATAACTAAAAATTTTATATTAAGGTTTAATATCAATAAATTCATTTGTTAATATAATTCTTATTTGAAATGTAACTGCCTAATTGGACTGAATATCTATATAAATAATAAATCATGTATTAGAATATAAAAGCTAGATGTTTTGTGAATCGATTAGAAATTTATTGCATTCCTAAATTTTTAACAAAATCGTGTACGGCGTTACATTTCTAACAATATATTTGTATATTGACGTAGGATTTGTAATATCTACTCACAATTAAACTGAAATTACAAAAAAGTATGTTTAGGTAGTATTTGGAAAGAATAAAAATTGTGTCTGGCTGAAAGTAACAACGCGTGAGTGACTAACATGAAATAAAATTAAAGTCCTACTTGCAGTTGAGGCTCGAACAGACCTTATTTTAAGATATGGTATATGTTAGAAAAACCAGGTCTAATTATGAGTCTTTACTAGTGGCAAAACTTCTTAAGGATTTCTGTGTGCAAACACTACTTTGCAAAAACACTTTGTCCTACTGAATATGCTTATATTAAAATCATTTATTCATGCTGGACGGTATAAGAACTACCTAGAATAGGATTTGACGTTAGATAATCCGCACTTTTGACATATTTTTTCTAATCAATGAACCCAAAAGTCATTTTAAAGAAGCGGGAATAATTACGGATATGCAATGAATTTATAGAGTCATAAAACAATTCATTTATTCTCATTTCAGATACATTATGTAATTTATTAGTGTTATATGTTTCATCTAGTCATATATAGCTTTAGCTGAAAAAATGTATTGCACATCGACGGTGTAGGCTGTGTATTCAAGTTACTGTGTGCTATAAAAATAGCTCAACGTTTGTGATTGTGTTGTGGTTCAATCGTAACATTGATTATCTCATAAATTTAACTAATATTTTGTAACATTCATGCTATTAACATATTTTATGATAATATCACTGAATTGTAATCTTTTAAGTACTGTATTAAAGATATTCTATTATTTCATGATAAGCACGTATTCCAAAATACGATTATTTGATAAATTCCTGATTTACGGTCAAACCATGACGATTACATTAATGCTTGTTTTTTGTAATTTTTTACTGTTTTTCACGAATTTTATTAACGGATTTTTTAATAAAGCCAAATTTATTTTACTTAAGGTTATTTTTTTTACCTTTCACATAATTAAATGCAATTATATATCAACTATTATAATGGCTAAAATTACATTACAAATTCTAAGAACAGTCAACTCAGTAATCCGGAACAAACAGATTTCAAGATACAGAAAGGTTACAATGTAAAGAAAATTGTAGCCAAAAATATATGTATATATACGGTTTTTACAATTAAATATACCCCTATAAAATGTTTACTACACAAACTTAAGCATAACTCAGTACAATTTAACGGTTTTACCCTGACTAACACAATCAGAGAGGCTTTGGAGAGAGAGAGAGACATGCGCGAGAAAAGATCAGAAGATGCTACCAAGATGAAGCAGGTGGAGAAGACTTCACGGGAACAGATTGAACATCTGGGGAGGAAGTGCGCTTGCCTGCGGAAACTGTAAGTAGAGAAATATTTTTGTGTGTTTTACCCTTAATTTTAAATTTATGGTGTTATTTTAGTATGTAAATGATAAGAACACTTAAAGGTAATTCTAGGAAGTAAAGCTTCACGAATGTTAGAAAGAGAAATAATATTGTATTGTAATTTTTCATCACTTTTAAAATAACCTTATAAACATATTTACGTTCTTATATTATCACTTTCACATCACATCATAAATAGCTACCTTGGACAGTCATGGGCTACTCATTATGTTCTGATCTGATCTGATTCGCTTTATTAATTCAATAGCTTTATTTTTGGTTGACAGCTTCGACGATATGCGTGCGAAACTAGCCGCAAGAGAGAGAGCATCAGAACAGGAAGCACGTGCTAGAGAGAAGGAATTGCATCAACTGCGGGCTGAGGTCGCACGGCTCACCAAGATTCTGGTAGAGGAGAGGTAATGTATGTACTTTTGAGAACACTCATTATCAGTCATGTCTACACCATCATTTTGAGTCTTTAATTTATAATTGCATCATCATCATCATCTCAACCCATCACGGCCCACTATTGAGCACGGGTCTCTTCTCTGTATGAGAAGGCAAAGGCCATAGTCCACCACGCAGACCAAGTGCAGATAGGTAGACTTCACACACCTTTGAGTTTTGCACACTGCTCGGCATGCAACTTTCCTCACGATGTTTTCCTTCAATGTTATAGCGAGTGACATTTAAATGCTTAATAAAGCACATAACTCCGAAAAGTCAGAAGTACGTGCGCTGGGATTTGAACCCGGACCCTCCCTAGGCTGAATTCTTAACCACTAGGCCATCAACGCTTTAATTTATAATTTACAGTATACAAACATTATAGCCCACTCAGCTCATCCCTTATACCCTATTTTGGGTAGTTAAAATATCCAAGCAGTAACCGTTTTGAAGGAATATGAAAGGAAATCATAACCAGAAAACAAAAAGTTACTCGTACATAAAATATTTTATTTGACTAAGGTCAGTTTTGCGTCAGTATATGTATATTTAAAACTACAGAACCAAACAATTACAGCTAGCTTATACAAAGTATCTTTTGTATATTTTTTGCTAAAAATATATTGTATAATTTCCAGTTCACCAAAACTAGGCGCTAGAACGCGAGCTGACGGCTGTGAGAATGCTATCAAGAGTGAAGAACCGCCAAAGACCGAAGCGCCCAGCGCGCCGCGACGGAAGGGTATATAAATTTATATTGAGTACGTACAGTTTTATTAATTTTCCCTACTCCAGGACACGCCATTTATGGTAACTCTCCGAAGCACACTAATGCTTTATGTGTTGTCTGTGTTTAGCTTTCAGAGGCCTCTCCATAAAAAATTCTTTAAATTTATGACAGTACCACTCTCTACAGATCTTAACTAAGTCTCATTAAAATTCTTTGAAGCAATCTATTGCATTGTTCCTTTGAAAAATCGGTTATCTTCATTGTCCAATGATTTTTTTTGTCTACGCTTTACAATAATATACTCATTTGATCCGACAATCTTGAGAAAAACATTATTATATTTACAACATTTTAATTATGTACGTTTCTTTCCTAATCAGAAACATAAAATTAAATACTAATTCACTTATTGACATAAAGAAGATTAAGGTAAAAAACATGTTCCAGGAAGTTCTAATGTAACTAATTTATTATTTCAAAGAGAGGCCTCTATGACATGCGCATATTGTGGACTTAACTCTACCTAACAATACAACTACACTACAACAGTGTAGACATGGCACATTAAAATTGACAAAATTCAAATCACTTTTATACAAAATACTAGTAGTACAACACCGTCAAACAGACAGAATACACGTCTGTGTTTTATACTTTATATATCATAGATTCATATATTACCTACTCTCAGAATCAAGGTACATAAGAAATGTTTTTAGTTAAGCATTGTGTTCTTTACTTTTACTCATTACTTTTGGTAGGTCTTTTAACCAATGTCAGAGAAGTACTTACGGTAACATACTGATGTTATCAGTAGAAGTATGATATAAAATAAATATTTATATCATACAATTAATACGTATAAAAGTAAGTAGGTCTAATCTTTTACCTCGTATGTTCACACTAAGACACTAACATCGAAAATTACAGTTTAACTTGCATTTTATTCGACAACATCATTATCAATGCATCCCATACACCGTCCCAACAACAAAATAAATTTCTAAGACACATATAGTTATTTTATATTTACTGCACAAAACTCTTGAAACAACACAATTACTGATTATTTTGTTATTGTTACATTTATATGTTAATTTTCAGATTAATGTCGGTGTAAATATATAAATATTATAGTGTAATCATTTAGTTTTCTGTTAAGCCATATACAAAGCTTCGTTGTTTTCTTACTAAACCACCATTATTAAAGAGATTGTGGGACAAGTTTTCATAGGAAAAAATATACAGGTGGAACACTTCGCACACCCGAGCTTGGGCGGAGACGGCCGACACTGCCCGAACTCCAACCGCTTCCGCCCGAGGCGCGGAGGGTGGCATACGACTCAGAAAGTGGACGTCGCCGCTCTGGAAGCGTTGACCTACCAGCTGTACAAGTGCCTGTTAGAATCAAGCAGCTGGAAGAAAGGAATAAGGAGTAAAAAGCAGTGTACATCGTCCAATTTTAGGAAATTATCTTTAGTTATTATAAAAAATATCGAATTCGACCTACTTTTACAATTTACTTTATGTAGCAGTTTATATGAACAAAGACATCGCCATCCACTATCCAAAGTCAAGACATCATCCCTGTCCTAGTCTGGTATTAAACCCGAGATCTTGCGATGCCTCATTTATTTAAAAAAAAGCTAATATCAATTTTACCACCACATAATTTGTATTCAAACTACAATAATACTAAAATGTTTCCCAAAATTGGTACCTAAATCGGAATATAATCGTATAAATTGTCGTTTAGAAAAACTAAGTTGCATTGATCCCTTGGAAATACAAATAACTGAGAATGCAAAACTACCAATTTCAAAATAGTTGAATTGTTAGTCGTATGTAAATTACTTTATTTATACTAGTTAATAAAGTACGTGTATACTTATTGTAAGATACCAAAATTTTAATTGAAGATTATAGATAATATTATATGAGAATAGATCATATTGCATTGTCGTATAATAACTGCAATATTTTTATAAACATAAATAATTATTATAATAACGATCTCTCCCCATGAAATAAGTCGTAAATGTAATAAACAATGTTGCTTGTATTCGTAAATTATTCTTAACTTCATATTCTTTGTTATTCATAAAATCAATGAAGATAAAGGGTTTCGAAGTAGTGCAATATTATTTTTATATATATAATTTAGATTTTAAAATAGTATATTATCTATCAACTCAGTTGCTTAATGCCTTAATTTAAAAAATATTTTTCTGTCTTAAACATAAAGTTTAAACAATGTACAATCTGATCCAATTTCAATGAAATGTAGAGTAAACATTTTGGATTCTTTTAATAAAATTTTGGAAAGAGAGATGCATTTTACTCATTAAATAGGTACATAATTTAATATAGCAATCCCTTTTCGTATCGTATGCTATTTGCATATTTATAGCCTATTGCTTGGTGAACTGAGGTAGGAAAAATAAGCTATTGTTTCCATTCAACTTAGAGCTATACGCTATGTTACCTTCGTCGTAATATCAATCCAAGCATCTCATATAATTTTAAAATAAATCAACCAATGAACATACATAATATTTAACAAAAAACAGTAAACTTTTCCATGAATGTGTTTATTTCTGCGTATTAATATATATCTATATTTAACATTCAGGTGAAATATACTCACTGATACCTTGTAAGATAAAGTTGTATTTACTTGTTCTGTAAATATTACACTTTTTTTTTAATAAATGTATGAAAATCAACTTTTTATTCATTTTGTTTATCCACTCCACTCACTAAGCACAGACTAGGACTCTAACGATTAAAATAATAGTGACCCTTATCTACGGGGCGATATGTCCGAAATTCGATTCCCAATCCCAACTTAATTCTTAGTTATGTTACAGACAATAAAGTGTTGCAGGATTTTTTTATATTGTTGCAAAAACTTAATTTATACTATCTTCTTTGATTCTCTCCATCAATTTGAAATATTAGTTTGAAGAAAGGTGACCATTTCATGAAAAAACCGATTCATTTAATCAGACTACAGCATGTGTTATCTATGCACAAAACCACAGGCTATAAATAGACGAATTTTTAACTTATCAAATTGATATGCTAAAATGAAATTGTCAACTCAATCTTGTCATTGTTAACTGTCATTATCAGTTTGTTGTGAAACATAACCTCACTTAACCAAATTAATTGTGTTTAGGTTTAAATAATTTCGAAAACATGTCTAATAATCATTTATTTCTTAAGTCAGGCTTCGTCCGAGCTCCATTACAGAATGGAGTAGGACGTTATGTATGTCAGTTGCAACGAATTGTGTTCAAGTTTTGTAAAAGTCACGGCGGGAGCAAGGGAATGAGGTTCGTATCTTAGAAACTACATAACATTACGTCTTTTTTTTATAATATATTAAAGTTAATGCTCGACTATAATCCTATCTGATGGTAAGTGGCGATGATGTCGATGGTAAAGCGCATTAATTAAGAATAAGCCTATTAACTCTTTGTCTTAAAGAGATGGCCTACCATTGAGCACAGGCTTCTCCTCATATTAAGGAGGCCTAGAATGCTCTTGGAGATCACCTATATTATATGATCCGACTTAGTAAAGTAACAATATATAATTAGTGGTATTTATTTCAGAGAATTTATTGAGCAAAATTTAGTTGAGTTTGCATCACAGAATCCAGGCATAGTGGTCTACCTGAAACCTCGCCGCCATCGTAGTCCTGTGGTAGCCGCTGAATACTGTAAGAATATATCTATCACTTATCTCTCGGAAAACCTTATGCAGATAAATAAATAGTCCCCCTAATGTAAACTTATAAACTTTCATTATCGTGGACGGTAAACATTTTTAAAACTTTTTAACGGGTTACTCACGACTATTGTTATTTATACTAATATTTCAAGCCAGCTGCATGGGTCCTGTTCACGGCAAGACTTCCTAATGGTCCCCCTATTGTTCTAAAATGTTTGCTGTATCAAAGCAATCAGTTATTTAAAAAAATATTGTAATTTGTTGATTAGCTTTATGTTAACATCAAAGAGCACTAGTAATAGTCCTATATCATCAACATGATATTAAAATAATGCTACTAATATTATAAATGCGAAAGTTTGTGACGATGGATGTGTGTTACTACTTCGTGCAAAAATGACTAGCATCTTGATAATATTTGGCTCAATATTGTATATATTAGGCTGGAATAATGTATAGGCTACTTTTTTACCATACCTA
>DWJZ01005985.1:0-13465 GCA_018249125.1 Asbolis capucinus
TTTTCATTTTCTTTTTTTTTTTGTAAATCAATCGCCATGAGTTGTACTTTTAGGTAAATTAGGTGCAAAGTGAAAAATTTACGTTCTATGTTGTGTAATTTAAAATTTCAACCCTAAATTAAAAATCTATACAGGTGACTTGGTTCTTAAGTAGGTTTAAAAAATTCTCCAAGCTTTCATCTTTCATGATCAATTAAAAAAAGTAGTACTTAAAAGTAGCCCCTACTTTTGCTAAAATCAGTTTTCAAGGTCATGAAGGTGGCTCTATAGTTTTTACGTGGAGTAACAAATCACCTTCCATACATATCTATTCATCCAGCCGACTCACAAATTTTCAGATTTATATTTACAGATTTATAAGACTCCCTACTTCAAGAACTGCCTGATGGTGCTGCATAATCTGTGATAGATGTGCCTTTTTGTGTGTTGGTTTTGTGTGTGTTGTGGGTGTTTCAGACTCCCTACCCTCGGTACTCACGTGTTTTCTTATGTAAACTACACTTATATAAATTTCGTGACGTCACGGACCAGTAAATCTACTAACGTATTTACGATATTATACAATCGACAATGTGTTACAAAGATGAGACAATCACAAAATACATTGTTAACAAAAATGTGTTACATAAGCACTTTTTGATGCGACTGTGTGACAGGCGATACCTGTTTTTAACCTATGACCTGTGGTATTTGAATAGAAGTTGTATGGCATTTGAATTTTAGAATTTTGGTACAGATTTTGCGCCAGATTTTTTTATGATTAATTTTGATAAGTATCTTGGAATTAATGAATACTATACATAATTATTGACAAATTAGTTATTATTTTTTTTATCCTTACTAATATTATTAATGCGAAATTAACTCTGTCAGTTAACTTTTCACGCCTAAACTACTAACCTATTTTGATGAAACTTGGTTGAGAGGAAAAATAGAACTTGAGGAAAAACATAGAAATATATAGAAATAAATAAAAAATAGGGGATGAAACATTTCATTATCACAGATATAAGCACACCACTATGCACTACAGGTGTTGACTGGGGGGGGAAGAGGGGTGAGGGTGAAGGGGAGTGAGGGGGATTTAAAAGGGAGCGGGGTATCGCAAAAAAGTAAAGAATTTAAAAAATTAGTTAAAAATTAACTTTAAGAATAATTAAAAAGTTAGAGTATAAGAAAAAAATAGCCCATTCCCCGCGGATGAACAAACATTAAAAACTCGATTGTCAATCGAACGATCAGTGAGTATTTTGTCTCCTGCAACCAGCCGCAACGACCGCAACCAGCCGCAACGGCCGCAATCAGCCAGCACCACTCGTAACCAAAGACAACCTATTGTACCTTATTCTCAAGTCTAACACAATACGTTACAATTTCTCACGTACACGCCGGCTATTGTGATTGATAATCAAGTGTATGATAAAATCCCATTGTTTTTGGTTAGCCATCAGCCTGCACGTCACTCGTCAGATAATGAATTTAAATAATACAAAAGCTTCACTGAATATACAATTCGTAAATCGTCTGTGATGATATTGAGGTATATTCCCATTGTTGGTAAAATGTAATTAGAAATTGTTACGGTCATTCCCCACACATTCTTTTCGACTGTTCCAATTCAAAACGCTGCTGTTAGTATGTTTGATCGACCTACCTTACCGTACAGAACAGTTAAGTTACAAAAAAAAGACAAAATCTCCTTCTATGTCCATACAATACGGGCCTCCAATTCAAAAGACCGTTGAAATCGTTAGACTATCACAACTTATTCGGCTTATCCAATGCTTCGCCTCGTCTTTTATCATTCGTACCGTGAAGGATAAGTTGCCCGCGTCGCTGTTCTCGTTTGATTACAATGTAAATGTCTTCAAGTTCAGTGAATAGGCTTCTACTAAGTTTACCATCGAAGACTTTATCGGCATTTACCGTCAGATGGAATCGTAGGTAAGCGCTATCTTATCTAATTAAAAAAAATGCAATACTTCATCGGCGGTTTCACCCACGTTTTGTGTTAGGAAAAAGTGACGTATGTATTATTTCTGACGACAATCTATCACTGTGCCAAATTTCATTCAGATCCCTTCAGTTTTTCTATTAAGGAGTAAAAAATCTTTCCATCCATCTTCACAAAATTCCGCATTTATAATATTAATTAAGAAGTCAATGTAAATTAAAACTGGTTTTTAAATGAATACGTACCTTTTGAAAATTAGGTATGCGTACGTTAAATACCTTTTAAAGAGTTCAATGATATTATCTCGACTAATTTAGCTTATGCAATATAACCGTGTGGTTTTTACAATATGAAGACATGTAAAATATTTGTAGTCAAAAAAGAATTTCGGGCAAGGTCGACGTTGATCGATGTTCGGCCGACCACATCTTGCGTCAGCTCGTTTACTTTTTCCTCGTATTTACTTTTTACACGATAATGTCAATGTCCTTCGGTAATTGAATATTTACGCTAAAACTACTTGTTGTATGTAATTAGTAATTAAAATTATGAAACTGATTAGTTTTTTGAATATTCTAAGAGATTATTATAAATAGGATGTGAGTGTAAGGAATTTGCTAGCAGCATAGTAGGAAAATTTTAAATAGATTTTGACGAACTTTTGTGACGGTTGCTTCTTTTCTTATAGATAGAAGTCAATACCGTTACATTTCTATATTACTGTTTTTTACGTTACATAAGTTAACTACGACCCACCTGGTGGTAAGTGGCAATGAGTTCTTTGATGGTGTAGCGTACTAAGTACCGTAATCAAAACCTTTGGCAGGCTGGTTGGTCTAGTTAGTGAATCTGACTGCTACTCCGAAAGGAAGTGGGTTCGATTCCCACCCAAGTCAAACTTTTCTGTGATGACCAGCAGTGGCGTAACGACTTTGGGTGGCACCCGGTGTGGGAGTTGGTGGTGTCACCGGTTGTAAATAAAAAGCAACAATTTTTTTTTTCATTTCATTTTTTTAAACATTCGAATTTCTCATTGCTGAGTCACCGGGTGAGTGTCACCCCAAAAAAGGTGACACCCGGTGCGGATTGCTACACCACTGATGAGCAGTAATGTTTGTTCTATCTATAAAAGTATGTATTTAAAAATATATGCATGTTCAGCAATTGTCTGATCATCATAGTACAACCTAACGCTTAGTTTGGAGTCAGATGGCCGTGTGTGAGTACTCCAGAGATATTTATTTATTTATTCACTCTTAACTTTTTAACAGCTAAGAATCTCTTGACGTATCTGCTCGTTTGCCTGATTAGGTCATAAATAATCCTGAATTTACGAATAGATATATTATTGAAAAGGAATGAGTACGGGAAGAATGACGCGGCAGGTGCGAATAAAAGGATAAAAACTAAGATATTAATTTTGAAATGAAATGACATTTACTGCATTCACGTAATGTAAAAAGATATTATAACTTAAAATTTTGCCTACATGTGGCTTTTGTTAACTAAATAATCACATAATTTTTAAATCTCACAAAAAACTGGTAAAATCGGCTATTAGATTCGGAATGACTTGGAGCGTTGGTTTGCGTTACCAGGTTTGATTCCAGTAACCGACATTGGATATCTTGCCAATACAAGCCAAGAACGCGATATCCGTCTTTAATATAAATTTGTGGTTCGCAGGTTTCACTATTGTAAATTGGTCGAGACCAAACTCCATAGTCTCGAGCACAGGCGTAGAATTGCCAGTCTCTCGGTATTCTACTGGATGCATTTTGGAGAGTGAATTCCCCAATCCCCGTTACATTATCAAACGAGTAGACGCACGGCCGGTATCCATCCCTACGTCACAAACATTCCGTTAGTATGAAAGTCGCGCTTTGCGTCCTCTTTCATCATACGTACCGCGAACTGGAATAAGTTGCCAGCTTCAGTGTTTCCCATTACAATGTAAGTGTACTTCAAGTCAAGAGTGATAAGGCTATTACTAAATTAGTGTCTTTAAACATCAAAGACAACCACCGCGTACCATCAGGTGGTCGTCAAGCACTCATTTATAGAAAGTAAAAAAAAAGTGGCTAGATTGTTTACAAATCTGACGGAAGTTGATCAAAGTTAATCTAACACGGTACTTTTACTTTCAAATCATCTCGTGCTTCAGTCATATGTCTTAAGAAAACCTACGTTAGTAAGCATTAACCTTGCCAATGATAAGGTTTTAAATTGTTTGTTGTCTTTGTTAGTTAGTTTAAATAAACTTAAGTTTAATTAAAGCCCCCAACACAGTAATTAAACATAGTTACTCTGTTCGAATAAGGCTTATTACTGATCAATGCTTAGCCTAATACACACACACACTGAAACATACCTTAATACTAAACACATACATACTACACCTCCCTCCCCTTCCCCCTTTCCAGAGAAATACAAGTTACTGCCAGAAATTCCTGACTACAGGATTTGAGTAATTTTTCCCACGAATTTCTTTAATATTTCGAATTTACGCAATATTTTAACCAAGTAAAATACTTTTAAACTGAAAGTATGAAAAGGCTAAAGAAATAACGACAGTGTTGATATAAGATTAAATTGTATTTAGATTAAAATGTATAAAAAAAACGATATTTATATCTTATTTTAAAACTGTCTGTCAACAGTCTTCGTTTGAATTGTATCTACAAATTTGATATTATTAATGAGAAATTGTGTAACAATCCAAAAAATTGTGTACACACTTATTTGTGTACTCAATTGTATTTGTAATAACTACTAATAATAAATCTTTAACTAATATCTGTCTGTACGTAGAAGATATTTGGGTAAAAATACTGATGGATTTTAATAAAGGATGAATCATAAAACATTGAATTATGATTCTTGATTTTTGTCTTTTTGTCGACTTGTATGTTTGTCTGTGCGTTTATTTGCGCTTATGTCACAAACAGCTTAACCGATTTGCATGCGGCTTCCGCTAATATATATTCGTAACCTTATTAATATTTAGTGTTTGTTTTAACTATATCGATGCCCAAATTTAAAAGTATTCTCCATTTAAGGAATATATGTATTTTAACTATATGTACGTGAAACATATATGTGTGTTCTATCTAACATATATGATTTTTTCTGTGGATGGATGATGAATGTGGATGAATAGATAGAAATTTGGGTGGATGTTTGTTACATTTTTACGCAAAAGCTATTAAATGTGAACAAAATTTGGAACAGACATTATTGTCTAAAATAAGTAGCGCGCGTCGGTATTCCCTTTAGATTATAACGAAAATGTATAAGATTATAATAACAATGGTAAAACACCTATCATCATCTTTCTCCACATCTACCCAAGGTTGACCGGTGGACAATGCCATTAGGCATTAAGATTTACCTTTTGTTTCTCCTAATAAGCGGTGACAGAAATATAAATGTCTTCAAGTCAAGAGCGAATAGGCTTTTACTAAGATAATGCATTTTACTATTAAAGACTACGTCGCCACTTACCATCAGGTGGTTTCGCAGCCAAACGTTAACTTATTGAATATAATAAAAAAGTAGGTTATCTTTTATCAATACACCAAAGCGAATCAGCGGGCCAACACTAGTTCAACAATAACATAAATTATTTATCACTGATCAATATTTAATCTGAACAATGGTACCAGGTATTGGTATTAAGATCGTGATAAAAGCGATAATACCTGGTATTGGATCCATTAGCGTAATGAGTAATTACAGCTTTGTACAAGTATTGCACTAGTGATGGGCGATACCGAATCGGACATCGATTGGCAGGCCAAATTTGTTTAGTAATACCACGTGTAATTTTTATTATTATATTGTCAGTGTTGTGAAGAATTTGACCTTGGTTCATTGCAAACTATATCTGTCCCAATGCTGGGCATAATCATCTCAATACGATCTAGTCCTAAGTCCAAGTTTGGATTGGTAGATTTCACACTTTTGTAAACATTTTTTTTTATTATATTAAATAAGTTAGTGCTTGAATACGATCTCACCTGATAGTAAGGTGCGACGTATTATTTGATGGCAAAGCGCAGTAACTTAATAAAAGCCTATTCACTCTTGACTTGAAGACATTTACGTTATAATGAAACGTGTATACTGACGCGGGCGACTTATTCCATTCCTTCGCAGTATTAATGATGAAAGACGAGCCTAAACGCGACGTTCGTACCGGCGCGGCGCGGCGGCGGGTTTACGACGAAGGGATGGATACACGCCGTGCATCGGCTCGTTTGAGGGTGGTATGGGGATGGGGGAATTAATTAACTTAATTCCTGCGCACACTCCAAAGTGTACTGTAGAATACTGAGTCTATGTGGATTTTCAAGTTGTAACATATTTCAGATTGCCACACCACTTTTTTTCTTTCTTTTAGTCTTCAAGCAAACAAAAGTAGGCATCTTTAAGATCTTCTGTAGAATCTTTCTATTATTTCTTGCCGTTACAAGCCTATTTTATCCTGAATTTCACTGGCCATGACTGGCCTGTAGGTGTAGTAGTTAGTGAACCTGACTACTACACCGAAGGCCGTGGGTTCGATTTCTACACGCGTCAATCTTTTCTGAATTCGACAGGAATGTTTGTTGCGTGAGTCTGGGTGTAAAAATATAAGTATATAACATATATTTATGTTTATCAGTAATTTGACCACCATCGTACAAGCCCACACTTATTTGGGGTTCAGATGGCCGTGTGTGCGTGGTACTAAGATATTTATTTGCTTGGAACTTTTAATTTAATTTTAATTGATAATATATAACCTACAATATTATTCATGCGGCTACGTCCGCGTGGATTAGTTTTAATCTCTTATTTCTACAGCCATATTTTAAAAAGGATTAATAATTTTTTTATTTATTTTTCCAAATAGGTACACACATTCAAAATTTTACGGTAATATCTTCGATATGACGATCCATTCCATTCAATCTTCATCCCCTATTTCAAATCCTTCACTTTATTCGCGACATAAATTAGTCGTTATTTTTTCTCAAAATGTTATTATACTATAAAAATTTTCATCAAGACCGATTCAATATTTTAGGCATGAAAAGATAACAAATACACGGAGTAACTTTCGCATGTATAACATTAGTAAGGGTCACTCTTAAAATTTTATTATTCGCGAAAAAAAAATCAAAATCGGTCTATTCGTTTTTTATCTATTAAGTACAATGAATATACAAATTTATAATAACAAGTTCAATTATTTCTTTCGATAAACGTTCTGAAAGTCTAACATCACTAAATGTTTAATCGTTGAAGTGGCTCCAGCAACCAACCGGCTTAAAGATGAAGGCCGACTTTTGCAACTGTACCGACATATCTGGCGCCAAAAGGCTTGAGGGCAGCGCACATTACATCGACTCGATGCAGATCTGCCTAAAGCAAAAACATTGAAATATAAACTTTATTTTGCTTCTCATATGGTTGAGTTTTCAATGTGTACTCAGAGTAACGTACGGGTAGATCACGACTGATCGGTATATATGTATTTATTTATCATTTATTGACCATAATATAATATTACGACGCATACGGCAAGCACAATATTATATTATTAGTAGAATATTAATAGAATTCTCTACTAGAGGTTCTTCCAATTCGTTCCCATCAAAACGTCAAACGTAAGAAAAAGGATATAAGGCGTATAATAAAATGGCTTGTAAGTAAATCTTTAGATAACAATCTTGAAACAGCCGTGTAGTAGATCGCAGCCAACTCGGAGACATTCGCGTGGCTTAAAAACTTCACAAATTTCCTGGCTATTACGCTCCACTGCGTAGCAACATGACAAAGTATTCTTTAGACCTCTATTACGAGGGAGTTTTCAGTAGCGGGTTAATTTCTATAAGTTCACTTAAATAAGTTTGCTATTAAAAAAATCCGTTGTGATGGAAATTAAGGAGTTAAATTTAGGAAGGAATGATTGACTTAAACTGACATAGACAGCGCTATATTTTGCACCGGTAAAAATATTTCTAGTTTTTATCATTGAGTGTTTTATCGTCGAGTGTCCATAATGTGCGCAATGCTTCACAACAATTATATCGGTAACTACTGAAACTTTATTGTACAGATGTAGTTTAATGGCAAAGTTCGTGCAGCTATTACTTTATTTAACTTTAAAAGCATTTGTCCTTGAACTAACAAGACTTCTAAATCTTGGCAACGTTACCATGTAATCGTCAGATTCTTTGGCAACGGCGTGAAATGATTTTTATTTTGATTTGCTCCTCTGTTATAAGATTTATTGAAATTCTCTAACTTCGTTCAAATTTTTCAGGAGACTTTGATAACTTTATTAAGAATCATTTTGGTATTCGTAACGGTTATCAATTTTGTGAACGTTTTGATCAACTCAAATTCCTCATAATTATTTCTCCTTTACTTATTTTTTTTAGTCTAGATATTTTCGCAACAATAGGAACGTATGGCTCTGTATTCCTGTCTAACAACTCAGGGAGGAGGGAGCGGCTGAAAAACAGCGCTGCGCGGGTCCCCTGACCTGCGTCAGCAAAAAGCTGAGCCGGCTCCTTTTGCCTTAACTACTTTGATTTTTTTTTATTATATAAATAAATAAATATCTTTGGACAGCTCACATACGGCCATCTGAACCCAAACTAAGCGTTAGCTTATACTATGGTGATCAGATAACTGATAAACATATGTACATACCTATATACTTTTAAATACATACTTAAATAGATATTTCTATTACACACCCAGATGCAGAACAAACATTCCTGCTCATCACAGAAAAGTTTGACCTGGGTGGGAATCGAACCCACGACATCCGGTGTTTTAGTCAGGTTCACTAACCACTAGACCAACCGGCCTGTATAATTCCATGTTGTTTGTTAATGTTGTTATTAAGGCAATAAATGATTTATTTATTTACATATTTTATGCGCCAAATATTCAGATCCATTATTTTCAAGTATTTGCGTTAAAGAGTAACGACGATGACAGTTTTAAATCATATATCGAATCATACACGACACCCACAGTTCCCAATTTGCTATACTGTATTGCTTCTACAATTATACCTTACTTACGCATTGTTAAGGACCCAAATATTGTAATACAAAATTATAAAGAGGAAATATTAGTTAACTTGTTTGAGGAGAATAGGTTCCGAAACTTTCGAGCTGATTTGAAAAATTCTTTCAGAATCCTTCACTATCCTCAATGATAGGCAATATTTTTTTTTTAAACTTAGAGTTCCGTATGAATACTTCCATAATGAGAGTCAAAGTGGGACAATACAAAAAAATATCTTATATTCGTGTACGCTGCGGAAATATTGACAATAGACCAAAGTGATGCTCTACAGGTTTATAGAGGCTATCAATAATTCAAATAAGTTCGCGACCAAATGTCTAACTGTTACAATTATGTCACAATAACAACTTCTGTCTGGTAACTGGTTCTTTCCAAAGAAAGCATGGGCAGTTTCTAGTTACCCAATATATGTAGATACCCAATATATGGAAGAAAAGGATTTTTTTCTGTTTCTTCACAATAATCGCTACAAATTTATAAACATAGAAGTCCATGTTTGTTGGTGGGTTCGTCCTTTATAGACTCTGAATTGGTAGGATCTAGAGCACTGATGTCTTTAGCAACTTAGGAAAAGGATTTGGTACCAACATTATATTTATCGGACACATGGCTGATGAGTTTTTGCGTGGCAATGCACTCCGGGTTCAACTAGTAGTATATTTCGTATTGAGCCCACGTAGTAATATGAATTCCATCGCTGTCATCGTTGGCAACGAAACATGTTCACAGTTTCTCAAGATTGTATCGAGTTCGTGTCTTCGACGTATCTTCGTCGTTTGTTTTAACGTACAAAGAATATTAAAACGGAGTTTCAATGTCCGGCTTCTTATACTCAACTAGAATAAACTAGGATCCGCCCGCAGCTTCGTCCGTGTTGTATGTTAATAAAATGCTGTCTATGTATTTCTCCAGACTACAATATATGTATGTCATGTATTTAGTACTTTCTGCGTGAAGTAATAAACATCCATCCAAACAAACTTTCGCATTTATATTTTTTATCTATAATAATCCCTACTTCGATGGCTCCGTCTAAGGAGCAATGCAACAATTTTAGCTTTTTAATTTTTTCATGTTAAACGCTTCCTTTTACTATAATGAAGAACTTGTAATGAAATATTTAAATAAAGTAAACACGTCGTAGTAACTACGCAAAATTTAGTAGGCCACAATGTCCTGAGATATTTATTTAATGTTACTACACTCAGATCTTTTATGAGTTCGCTAACAATATGTACTAAGTAGTAAATTAATACTACCGAGCACTGCGTCTAAAACTGTTACGAAAAATGTGTTGCAATATCAAACTGGACAAAGGCAAGTCTGGCTGACCTACATGAAATATTGGTTCTAGAGCTTAGTACTACAGCCGTGCTACTATAGATCACTACTCAAAACCTGATAAATAAATAGTTATTTAGAACCTAGTTGATTCTTTGATGTAATAGCGCCCCTAAATTTTCTATACTGTTATCGTTCATGCCATAAGCCAATTCTAAAATGTATGGGATTGATGTTGGTTGTGAATAAAAGCAGTTTCAAGATCCAGGTCACATAATACAAAGGAGGTATAATTATACAGACTAGATTTTCAACGTGTTCCACGTTACAGCGCCTCCTCCCCATACTTAACGCCACATCCAGTATGTGTATAAGTCATGAATACAAATAGTTTATATCTTCGACTAGCTTTTTTTTGCCACTTCGTTTCGTGGGGCACTCCCCCTCTTACCTCTTCCTTTCATCCCCTCTTCAAACCCCCTTTTCAATCCTCTCACTTGAACCCCCCTCTATACCAAGTATCATCAAAATTGGTTGAGTAGTTTAGGCGTGAAAAGAAAACAAGCAGACTTGAGTTATTTTCGCACATATAATTTTAGCACGAAAGTGCGGATTAGTAGTGCAGAACTTCCCTAGATTCATCCCTTTCACAACATTTTTCGAGAAAAAAGTAGTCTATGCTTTTCCTCAAGTTCTATTCCACCGCTACTCCAAGTTGCAACAATATCGGTCCAGTTTAAGAGCCTATTCGCCACAAACAAACAATAAAATCTTCTTATAATATTAGTATAGACTACTATACACGCAGGAACGGAACTTCGTACGTCGTTCTTTATTCGTCTTAATCTCATTTTTCTAAAATGCAACGTTGATTAATGAATTTCTTAAGAAATATACTGCTTATAATGTTATAATTAGTAAAATATCTAGTTGAGCAACGTCAGGCATAGTCGGTATGTTAGTAACAGTAATTAAATAGAAGTCGTTAAGTCTTGTCGAAAGACGTCGAACTGCATTAAATTCCGACTCCTTATTAGGAAGACTATTGAGGTTAGTAACCGATGAACTCTTATGTCAAAGATCACAGACCCAAGATCATTTGGAATTTTTATATTCTGAACAATGGCTTCAGCCCATCAATGTCTCATTACAGCGCGGTTTTTTCCTCGTAACTGAGGACTCGTTACCTCCTCGTTACTTTAATGGGAATTAGAGGAGCTAGTGGCCAACCTAATTATCAGCAATCCATTGTAAGTCAACCGCTAGGCCTCAGCGCAATAAATAGAATATATGAAAAAAAATTCAAAACATAATAAAATGGGCGATATGTCATTGAAGACATATTATTTATACCTACCACCATATTTGATCTACTAGAAACTGACCTCGCTTCGCTTTGGAAAAGCCAATTACCAGACAAGGTAGTTGTTGTGACATAACTGTAACAGACATATGATATGGTGGGCTTATTTCTAGCTGTCCTCTTAAACTGTTCTCTATTGTCAATATCTTCTGGACCTTACGTGAAAGGAAGATTTTTTGGGTATTTTTTACACCTTGCGTTACATTATCGAAGTTTTCGTACGGAACCCTGACGTTTTCTAAAATATTTCATAGCCTATGATCATCACGAATAATGTAGGATTCTAGTAGTAAAACAATTTTTCAATTCGACCGAGTAGTTTCGAAGCCTATTTTTCTCAAACAATCAATTCTTTCCTCTATTATAATATTAGTATAAACATTTTGCTAGCGTACAAGAGGCATATGTGCAGTTCCGTATTAGCAAATAAATATTTCCACGCACAATGATGCAAGCATCAACCCGAAACATGATAAAGTATTCTGTCCAACAATACATGTTCAATAAAGCCCATGTTATGACGTAATTATGATTCAGAAGGCTCATTTCTTCATACCTGTCCAGTCACAGGCAAATATTACAGAATTCAGAACAATGATGACCACTGACCACACCCAGTAAACATTTTTAATACTTCTTTTAACGGGGTACTCACGATTATTGTTATTGATACCGATATTTCGACTGAGTTGCATGGTTCATGGTAACGGCAAGACTGCGGTGGCGGGGAGAAACTCTTGACAGCTGACACTTGACAGACACTAGTGACAAATGAGCCTGTCAACTTTACGGTTATTCGTTCACGCGCATTGTGTTGTTAAGTCAACTTTTTATGACTTTAACCCGGCCCTCAAACGTGGGCACGTTTGAGCGTACTTCTCGTGATTAAGAAGGCCTAGAGCCTTATCAGTGTTGTACGGATTTATGAAATTCTAGAACTGGCAATTCAATAGTCGGTAAGTTTTTTTAGACGCCCGAAAGGCCTCCAACGAAGCAAGAATAACGAAAACGTGACCGTTTTATATGCCCTCCGAAACTTTCTATCGTCCTTCTGCTCTTTAACTTGTTTGGACTGGCGTAACTATTGGGTGGCAGGACTGAAATGCCACTTGTTCCCGGGTTAACGGGGCCCCTGGCCGAATGCGAGCTCGGAATTGACCAAATATTTTAAAGAAAATGTAGCATAATCTATTCAATTTATATACAAATAATATATAAAAAGCATATATCGTGAGTACCCGTAATACAGCATAATGTTAATAGTCCACGATGTTTCAAGTTTAAAATAATATATTTAACTATTATTTATTATAAACTTCATCCTTTATTAGTAACATTTATTGTTGTTATAGTTAACTAAAATGGACAAAATTCCGTGAAACAATCTTAGCTGTTTATTGCCACGGACTTCAGATGGTATAGTAACGCCACTTCTTGTTTGATCACTCGGGATCAATTCGCTTTGAGGCAGCATGGTGCACAGCTCCAAGCCTCCTCAGTTATGAGAAAAGAGAATGCAAGAAAGCTAAATTTAGTAATACACCTTCATTTGTTACAGGCTGGACGCTGTGATACGAGTGACGTCACTTCGCAATAGTGAAATTCTTCCGTGTAATGATGTGTGCGTGCAGCCGGCTAGTCCGCAACTCGTACCGTGTGGGCTTGTGACATGAACAGTGAAACGTTGTGAACACTCAAATGAACGGAAATGAAAAGGGAAAAGTACAAGAACACTCAATTGGGACTTCGGTGAGTTTTAAGATGTAATTAATTAT
>DWJZ01005986.1:0-13465 GCA_018249125.1 Asbolis capucinus
AATTTTGCATACTGCTTCAGTTCCGATGACAATGCATTTTTATGAAAAGCATGACCTGATACTACGTTCAGGATTGGTTCCAGCGAAGGGAACTCCTTAACGGTTAACAATAGAGTTACGAAATTTTGTGTTTCTTTATATTAGGGATCTATAACTAAGCCTGTATTTTTAAATATCTTTATAACCCTTGTTTTACTTTATAAATACTATGTCTATGAATTTTCCGCAGCGACGCGATATAATGATAATTTTCATACGTTGGGTTACGTTATAGAAGTTTTCATGGCTTCAGCCCATCAATGGCCCACTATTGAGCACGGGTTTCTCATACTGAGGAGGCCTAGAGCATACTCCGCCACGCTGCTCCAATGCGAATCGTTGGTGATGAGCATTGGTGGAGTTTTCAAACGAGAAGATTTCATAGAGACCCTTAAGGTTTTTGAAAATATTTTATAGCCTATGTTCAACACGGATAATGTGGAATTGAGTAGTAAAAGAATTTTTCATATCGGCCCAGTAGTTACAGAGTCTATTTACCTAACAAACAATCAAATCTTTCATCCCTATAATATTAGTATAGATAGTCGAGTTATAAATTCTTAAAACCAATAACGCGAGGTCAATGACCCTAACACTGGCTTATACTGTAGACATATAGATATTTGTAATGTAACGTGGGGGATATATGTACTAAGTCAGACATTAATCCTCCCCTAACCTTGGGAAGTCCAATAACTGGAGATCAAGCGGTGAGTCGGGGTAAGTATTGAGCGTTGAAGTTATTTTCCGACTGACTTATTTGATGCCGTATAATATCATGGAGGTTTGAAATGGGTTTTTTTTACTAGCTGGAATCCGCGTTTCGTTTGTGCAAAACATTCGACTGGCAAGAATTAAAATTAACAAGGTTTATTAAAAATATTTAAAAATACAAGCCTTAATTATACATCCATAAAATTTCATAACTGTATTATTAACTTTTAAAAGCGGTGATAGCCTAGTGGTTAAAAATTCGGCGTCCTAGTCGGAGTGTCAGAGTTCGAATCCCAGGGTGCGCACTTCTGTGTTTTCGGAGTTATGTGCGTTTTAAGAATTAAAATGTCACTCGCTATAACGGTGAAGGAAAACATCGTGAGGAAACCTTGATGCCGGGGTACTAGGCAAAATTTCCGCACCGTAGTGTGTGAAATCTCAACCAATCGTGTGAAATCTCAACCAACCAACCAACCTGAGACTCGACCTATTACAAAAGATAAATGTTAAGAAATGTATTTTCAACTGTGACAGTATTTTTGTATGTGTAGTGTGTGTTTGTGTGAGTGTGTTTGTCTGTATGTGTAATTGTATGTATGCGTGTGTGTGTGTGTGTTTTTTTGTTACAAACGTCCGCAGAATTCCTGGTGGTGGTATACATGTGGTGACAGTCTATATGTCAGTTCTGCCACCAGTTACTCAGCAAGCGCACCTGTAAGATCTGCTGATATTTATTTTTCAGCATTTTCCGTTTCTATGATGTGTGTGAATGATATGTGTGTGAGTGTGTGTGTGTGTCACGTTAATTAGTAAAGTACTGTATGTGTTGTGTTTTGTATGGTACGTCGGAAAACATTTACTAGAAGGTGACCCGTCCAACTTCTTTCCTTGGGAGTTATATAAATCCTTTCATTGTACTACCTTCATTGTAATACCTTCGTACAACTACCTACATCAAGACCTGGGTTAGTAAGTATTACAGAACAATATTCTAAAAGTTTTTGAGACATACAAGTGTGAGGTAACTGCGACCACTAGACGTTTCGTCACACGCTCCGAATACGTGTCGTGACGTAATGATGCGGTTTTCACGCTAATTAGTAAAGTACGATATAGTTACGAGGTTTAGCACTGCTGGATTTTGTCTATTTTATTTATACTGGCGTTAAATCACGATTAGCCCACTGCTGGGCAGTACAAAGTTGTCAATTTTGTATGGAAAAAATCCAGACCGAATTTGCACAGAGTATAATGCATAATTTGCCACGCTGTACTAGTGCGGCAAGAGACCGTCTATTACGTAACGTACGTCTACGTAAGCCCCCAAAATGGGGGGAGGAAATGGAAAAAAATCACGGAATACTATAAGGAGGAGGGGTTTTAGGATATCACGTGTGATTGTCGAAATAATTACACTGTACAGTGAACTGTACCAATACAAAATAATGTCAATCTAATCGTACTAATATTATAAACTAGAAATTGTCCTAGCTTCGCTTCGGAATAAGAATTTTCCAGTGGTTTCAGAGTTGCTATACTAACTTTCACATATTATCCCACGGGAATAAAGCAGTTTTCACAAATTTTAACCTGTTATCTTGTGTAAACTAAACCATTTCCTGGGATAAAACATATCCTATAACCATTCTCGGGTTATAAATTCCGATTGTACCAAATTTTATCTAAATCTGTCCAGTGGTTATTGCGTGAAGTTGGAACAGACAGACAGAAGGACAGATAATAAATCTAAAAAAAAGTTTTAAAGACTTGCATTTTTCTAAATATCCCAACATGAACAAAGTACAAAATCTTCCCACTTATCACCAGGTATGGAGGGTTCCAAAAATAGCTCAGAACCTTATGTGATTAATAAAACCCCGGAGTGGGTAATCCTAGTTCTTTGTATATCGTTTAACGATTGCTATCTAACGATGAAGACAATCGAGACCAACAGCTATAGGTACGTATCGATAGATAGAAGAGCTCATTATTTTTTCCACTCATCGCTCACAGTCCGTGTAAACCGCCAGGCCATGAGCGCTTCACGTACTATAGTTAATGAAAAACGAACTACAAAATATTGGAACTACAAAATGTAGCTGCATTTCATATATATCTCCGGATAGGAATGCTTTCATACAGATTAGATTTCATAATTTGCATATGCAACAAAACAGCGTTGTAAATTCTGTTTTCTTTTAGTTTTTATTAAGTAAACTAACCAACTTTGATAAATTTGACAATAGATAAAATATTTTTAAATATATTATTTCAATTTCTTATAAATTCAAACAAAAAATTTAGAAACAAACAAAATATGAGCTCGAAATTATAAATTTTTAGGTCAAAGAATTTCATCAAAACCATTATTACCGAATAATGGTTTTTATGGAAATCTTGTATTTTTGGAAAACTTTAAAAAGTTTGGTCACCATCTATTTCTTCTTCTCATTTCATTGAAATGTCTCGGAGTGTCCGTTTTATTAATTCCTAAATATTGAGATACGATTCGCTCACCTGGTATTTGCTACAACCGAATGGCCCATTACTGAGCACGGATTTCTCATGACTGAGGAGACTGAGATATTCCAATGCGGTCATTGGAATGACGAAGGTCGACTGGCAGATAATGTTTTGAGCATTAAACCTTTTGAATCCTATATTATTATAAGGTAAAATAAACTAAACAAATCAATTCACCTCGTCTTTTATCATCCGTACTGCGAAGTAGTAAGCCCCATCGTAGTCCCATCGAAGACTTCATCGCCACTTACCTTCAGCTGGGTTCGAAGTCAAGGGCTAACTTATTTATGGTAAAAAAAATTGTCGCTTCTAAATATTCTTCGTCACAGAATTTCTCCTATTGTACTCCTTCATTTTAAAATTTTACAATAAAGATTTATTCAATAAATAAAATTTTCGACAAAGTTTGTCACTTAAACAAAACAAGAAAAAAGTAAAAATATAAACGACCCCAGAGCTGGCAGCTCGTATCGTTATAAAGACAGGAAACGCTGCCATCATTTTGGGTACTGCGCCAGGATCTACCTATTGACATTTATTTTAATTAGATTAATTACTATATAGATATATATTTTAGTTTAAGTATTAAACTTCATTTAACGAACCCCTCCACAATATAGAACTCACTTAGCCGTAAGAGCACTTAGCCGAAAATTATACCACAAACAAAACAAGACTTACCCAACCTAATATCTTGTTACCGGCGCCTTCCCTCACTAACCAGTAAGACAATACCCTCTCACACCACGTCAATCTTACAAATGTTATCGGTTATTGAATTACCTCGAAAATATATGACAAAGACACCTTATAAATGGAATACGATACCTAATAGATTTGCTCAAATTCGTTCGCGAACGTTAAACTATGGAACATATTACCATTACAACCTATAATTCCACTACTGGGGTCTCCACTCACAATGTTAGAGGTACATAGTCTCCATATAACATTGTGGCCCTCATATAAGAAAAGGTTGCCGACCCGTAGTTAAGGCCTAGTTGTTCCAATGAGGATTAGTTGACGGGATAGTGCTCAAGGATTAGAAACTATGTATGTATTTTGCCCCGCTCCCAGGCTTCGACAAAGCTTATCGACTCCAATGCAACCACCATTAACAATTTTAAGTTCTATTTTTACAATTTTAACTTTCTATCAAGAGTCGGAAACCAAAGTAAACTACATATAGCTTAGTTAAAAGCCACAAACCGGAAGAAATTAATACTATAGTTATATGTATTAAGCGGATATTGTGAAAGTAATAATAACAAGTATGTACATACATGTTATAAGGAAGAACTGTACCGGAAATTTATCTCCACATCACTTTCTTGAGTAAATCTAATTTACGAACAGATCCGGTTTGCACCAGTTTCGTTTTATCGATACGTGTAATTTTATATACATCCAATTCTCTTCCCTATCTACATAAACATGTTAGGTGTTATCTGATTTATGTTGTACAAAACTCGATGTGCTTTATCGATGTATATTTACACGTCTGCAATTTAAGAAACCGCTAAAAACAAGTATTCTTCTAAAACGACTAGTTTTTATTTTACTGATGTTAAAAGTTTAAATCTATCCCTTTATTTAGTTTGAATTATCTTTTTAGCCACGGCTGGATAAGTGCAAATTTACATATTAAAATAAAACTGATTTTGTGGTAGCTTCATAGTTGCTAGGCGATTGATTTGATACGTAAAATAATGATGACGATACATCGTGTATCGTAATCTCATTCTTCATTCTTTTTTTTTGCGTATGTTACCTGTGAAAGCCATAAAAATATTACGTGACAGAATTATCGATATCTAATAGATGAAGAACAACACTATGCGGCCGTTGACTTGTTGAACAATTTGCGAGATTTGTTCGAATCGCAATATAGTTTTTGCAGCTTTACTGTTAACATATCCCGTATACCTATGCACATCATCTCAATGTCTTAGCATAAAAAAGTCAGCTAGAACAGGACAATATGTTTACGATATCGATAATATAATAGAAAATATATTTATACTAGCTCTCCCGGTAGAATTAGCGTAATCTTAACGACTGCAATTTTCCAACTCTCTGTGCAATATTATTTATTTTTACTTTCCATTGCACATGTTGTACATGACACTACTAACACGGGCCTTTCCTCGTACTGAGGGGGCCTAGAGCATACTCTACCACGCTGCACTAATGTCGTTTAGTGAAGAGGGATGAGGCCAAGTATCACCCGAAGGCATCCGATTTGGTTTAGTGATTGCTATGTAATGATAACAACTGGGACCGAATTACAATCCCTCTGAAACACGGTAACGCTCATGAAATTTTTGCCACTAGCGGTCACCCATCCTACCGACTGCGTCCGCTGTTACTCAACTTTTCGATCGCTTACAATCAAAACAAGCCGGGATATGGCTAGTAGATTTAAAAAAAACCCTTATAAGTGTATTTAAAATACCTACACTTATTTATTTATTCATTTGACATTTTAAAAGTTATTTCTTGAATACATACAATCCCACCTGATAATAAGTGGCGACGTAGTCCTAGATGGTGAAGCTCATTAACTTAGAAGAAGCCTATTTACTCTTGTCTTGAAGACTCCTACATTAACTCGAGCGGGAACACAGACACTGCCAATTTATTCCAATCCTTCGGAGTATGCCATACAAAGGACGAAGCGAAACGTTTCGTTCAAGCCGGAGGGATATCCACGGTGTATGGATGGATACCCGGAGTGCGCCGTGACGTTCGATGATAGAAGGGGGTGGGCTAATAAAGTGAAATAAACGACTTGATTTTGACTGTGAACGCTGTAATAAACTGAAATAAACGTTCAGACTTTGACTATGAACGCTGAATACCATAATATTGATAACAAAACAAAGGGGTTTTCAAGTGTCATCCAAGTTAACGTAACAAAGGCTCCCATAACTTTCCCCTTGAAGGTGAAACGTGATATTGATTTACTTCAGTGCTGGGAAACTGACTTGAATAGACAATAACTTGTGTAGTACTTGTTGGAATACGTGTAATGATTTTCGTATTTATGAAAGTGTTTGAAAATGAAAATTGGCCACGTGAGCCGCACTTACGCAAAAAGATTTCATGAACAAAGATACTACCTAGTAAGGCATTTCTAGTAAGGTGATAACAATAAAATAAATAATAATAAACATAAAATTCATACATACTATTTTATCAAAACAGCTGCTACTCCTGGCATTGAAAAATAATGTTGAGAAGAAGTGAAAATATATCTGTATTATTATTGCGGCGAAAATATAAAAGTTACATATATGCTACTACTGACTTTATGTAGGTAGTTTTAAGTTCTACAACTTTTTTATACAACTCATTAATGTGTCTTTTCCCATCGAAACGTTCCCCAAGAACCCTTTTACCAGCCTCCGTTTTTTCGCAAATTCGGTCATTAGGAAAAATCATATGAATTACCCAGTAATACGGGACGTCACCCCAGTACAGGGGCCCTTGCGACATGTGTTAATGTAACTCGTTTTAATCAATAAAATTTATTTTATTTTAATTTATTTTATATATAGCGTATGTATCTAAGATTGCATAGTAGAAATTGGCGAAAGATTTTTTTATAACGGACCCGTAGTTACGGAGCCTATTCGACGCAAACAACTCCTTTTTATAATCCAAACAAATCCAACAAAAAAATCCTTTTTAATAATATACATAAGTGCAGATTAAATTTATATAAATATTATATTTGTATTCTAATTTAACGTTTATGGGTTTTATCGTGTATGTATTAAATGCTTAAAACGTACATAACTCAGAAATGTCAGAAGTCCACGCCCTAGGATTCGAACTTGGACCACCCCAGTAGGAGGCCAAATTATTGACCACTAGGCTATCACCGCTACAAATGTTTAGTGTTGATATTAAATCCTGACTTTAATTTTATCACATGGCGTAGTTTTCTTCCACTTTAATTTTCCAGCGAGCGCAGTCAGAAGTGGCATTCAGCGTGTAGAATTAGGTCGGGAACCAACTTACGTGCGAGTAATGGCGCCTTTGTGCTTATTAATACTGTACTTTATCACGTACGAGCTTCCAGGTTTCTGTACACTATGGTACGTGACCGGCTACCTAAAAGTTAAGAAGATTCTGTTGTCCGTTCGTTTTCTTGTCACTGAGTTATATTGTAACTGTAAAATCCCGTTACTTTTAAGTTAACTTCAACCCATTTTTGGCTCGATTACTAAGAACCTTTCTTTCCTCATTACTGAGGAAGCCTAGATAAAACCGACTCAACCATATTGCGCCATTGTTATTATTGTGTGTGGCCAACCGGATGTTATTAAGCCGTCCGAAGGCTTGTGACATGGATTAAGGTGCTCATTGAACCACAAGGAGTTCCTTTTCCTCCTACCGACCGTTGCTTAACATGATTACTTAGAGCACGATAGGGCAAGCTTTTCTTACATGAGTGCCACAAATGTTATAAGGTTACCCGTATTTTGTATCGTCGTCGGGAGAATCAAGAAACGCTAAGTTGCATCGCGTAGATGGGTTTTGTGTAGGCCGTACCGCAATGGTATGTGAGATGCATGTCGCCCGTGGATCGCCGGTTGCTAACTCCTGACTTAGAGGATCGGCACAAGACAACGTCAGGAGTGTTTAAACTGTTTAAATTATTGTATTTATGTCCAAGCAGCTAAAGTAGGCAACATTATGTAAAACTCTAAATTCCTATGTCGGTTTCAGTTAGTTCTATATTCTGAGGGTTTATGAGAGCCCTGACGGACGGACGAATTAAGTGACGGACAGACATCGCAGTCTAAGTGGGTTTCATTCGTCCATTCGATACTGAAACCTTAAAAAAGTTAGGGTCACTTTCAACTCGCTTTCAACTTCAGAACGAATCATTCTATCGATGGAATAATCGAATATAAAACAACTTTGATGTGAAAGAAAAGTAAATGAAGTGGAGTGTTAAAAGTTAACTGCACTTTTAACGTTAGGCCAGTTAGCAACAGGCCATCGAGTGCCATAACTAATCGTTCTTAGATTGGATCGACGCATACTCCAGTTAAATAAAGTCAAGATCGATTTTTATAAACGTTGACTATCAATTTGAACATTAATTTGACAATCGATTTATTTTATTGTAACTAAGATAATAATAATTTTAGTTATTTAATTAATTATTAGTTTTTTTTATGTAATAGCCAGAATCAAATATGACAAATAAATGCTTGTTCCTGGGTCCTAATTTATATTTTTACAAGCTTTTATTAAACTTGCAGTGTATGTTAGTATATTTGTTTGTTACGGGTGAAATCTTGCAAGATTAATTAGACCCACTTCTTCTTACACTACGTAAGTGGAATTTTGCATACTGTTTCAATTCTGATGACAATTAATATTTATGAAAAGCATGACCTGATACTACATTCAGGATTGGTTCCAGAGAAGGGAACTCTACAACGTTTAACAATACAAATATGAAGTTTTGTGTATTTATTTGTATTAGGCATCTAGGATTAAAGCTTGTAATTATGATTTTTTCAATAAACCTTGTTGTTAATATTAATTTATTATAATGCAGTATACAGGTAGTATTTATATCTGGGTTCGACTCTCAGCCGGGGCAGACGTTTATAAGATGACAAGTGATGGATGAATGTTTATTCTAAGCGCTGGGTTCGTGTTGTCTTTTCCACCTGAGACGCAGGGCATCCTAGTGAGTAACTGGTCAAAAACGTACATGGATACTAGATGTAGGGTTGCAAGATGGCCGAGAAATCCGAGATTATCCTGGAATCCGGAGTATTGTCTCATGTCCCACGGCACATTTTTCTATCCCGGAATTCACAAATTCTATTTTTGTTAATTACATTATCAAGGTTACAATAGCTGCCATTGGCCCACTACTGAGCACTGATCTCTCCTTATATTGAGAAGGTCTAGAGTTACTGAGCAGGCCTAGAGAACCTGCCTAAGCCAAAAATAATTAGCGCGCTCTCGTTCAGACACCAAAACTCTCCAACGGTGCCAGAGCTGTCTAGGAAATTATAAGTCTGAATCTGGCAACACTACCTACACAGTATAGGACCAGGTCATTTATTTACTATAACGTATGTCTAATTATTTTTTTTAATATAAATTACAGGGTGGTACTGCCACAGCCGATCACGGACGGAATTTGATGGACTTGGCTATTGTTTCGATAAGGGAGGTACTTGGAACTTACTACTTAAAAGATGGATAATATCGGCTAGGGGTGGTAAAGTTTGAAAAACTCTGACATTTAATAATAGGGTTTTGTTATAATTCATCAATCAAAGTTGACCCGAGAAACAGTTCAGAGTTAAGAACGATACTTTTTAAGTAATTGTGACTAAGAATCAAAATATAAATATCTATTATCCGGCTTGAAGGACCACGATTTTGCCCGTGAATGTAGGGTTCGCATTATATACAAAGTAGGTAGGGTCGGATCTCACTCAAAATGTTATGGGTACAGCCTGTAGTCCACTACACTGACCAAGTACGGTATTTTACACTTCATACACCTTCGACAACTGTATGGGAAACACTCGGGAGTACTCACGATGTTTTCATTCCGAAGCAAGTGATAATTAACTTCTTATAGGCACATAATTGAAAATCAGAAATGCGTGCAGGATTTAAACCCAGGTCCTCCCGTTCGAGAGCTTTTAGGTTCAAAGCATTAGGCTATCATAATTTCAGCCCATCACTGCCCACTATGGAGCACGGGTCTCTTCTCTGCAAGAGAAGGTTAAGGCCATAGTCCACCATGCTGGCCAAGTACGGATTGGTAGACTTCACATACGTTAGAGTTTTGCAAACTCCCTGGCATGCAGGTATCCTCACTATGTTTTCCTTCACCGTTATAGCTAGTAATTTTTAATTAATAAAACGCTCATAACTCGGAAAAGTCAGAAGGGCGCTCCCTGGGGTTGGAACCCGGACCCACCGAGTTTATAACCACTAGACTATTAGGCTATCACTACTTAGTAAAGGTATCTTCTTCTTCTAGTGCGTCTCCAACTAGTGAAGATTAGCTATCAGCTTCTACATAGCTCTACGAAATAGCTCAGCGGCGCTGACTATTCAGTCTACTCTCGGATGTTCGGCAAACACGCTTTCTTTCTCCTGCTAGTGTAGGTATATCTATAGTAAAATCCATTAGACGGTGTATTCGTCAAGCCGTCAGCAGTCCCCGGGTATAATTTGTCTACAGTACATCTCACGCGATCCGTTCATTGAACCCTGATAGAATTACTTCTTTCATCGTCTTTATTAGCAAGCATTTGGGTACTAATGAGGCAAGAGGGTCTGTTTTAAGTAATTTTGTTTATCTTCTCTATCTAACAGAGTTGTTAATGGCTACTTATATCGCTCCTCAGTATAGATTTTGTATGGAAATTCTGCGGCAGTCAGAATCGTTAATGATTATTTAAATCACGCCTTAGCACTACAAATTAAACTGATTCCGAGTTTCCGTACTACTTAAGTATAACATTCTAAAAATGCACTTGCAAAGACTTTATTTATACGCTGCGATAATTAATAGATACAACTAGATGTCGGGTTAGCAATAAAAATGTGGTTCGGCAAATACCAGCTCACTTGATATGTGGTGTCTATGGGATACGGCACCTAGTATGTTCTTGATCGAAACTTATGCGCAAGCGGTGTAAAAATGGCGATGTCATGCTCTACTGAAAACCAATCAGTCTCTTAAACACACATACAAGTAGAGTATTGCAATAGGTATTTGTTTTCTCACATAATATTTAATTTTGGTGAAGAGAACAGCAGTTTCGAAATAGACTACCTTGATTTTTTATGTCCCCTCTCTTTCTCTTTATATATATATATATATATAAATATAAAAAATATATTTTGTATATTATATATACACATATATATAATATACAAAATTATTTTCCTAAAACCTTATTGTAGACGCTGTCGAGTTTATAAAAAACGTATTTCAATATATCTATTAGGTTTGAAATATAAATATTTCTTATTATTATTAATATTATAAATGAGAAAGTTTATGAGGATGGATGTTTGTTCATCATGACGGAAAAACAACTGAACGGATCACTATAAAATATGATATAGAGTATAATAGAAATAACATATACGATTACTTTTCAACAACATATCACGTGAGTACAGCTCCAGCAGAACCTACTGGCTTCATTGGGCCACTACTGAGCACGGGTCTCTCTTCATACTAAGGAGGCCTAGAGCATACTTCACCACGCTGCTCCAATTGGAGCAATGTGGATTGTTGGAGGGGTTAATGGCCAACCCAAGTGTCGGAAGTTTTTATGCCGCCCGAAGGCCTTCGTCATGGCTTGACGATTGCTGTCTAATGACAACAACCGATAACGACGGCTTTACGTGCCCTCCGAGCACGGAAGCGTTCAAGAAATTTTTACCACTAGCGGTCATCTATGTTCCTACCGACCGCGCCCGCTGTTGTTTAACTCCTTCGATCACGTACAAACGAAACAAGCCTCAAGACTATGAACGCAGCACCTAGTACCTTTTCAGAGCTATTTTAAAAGGAACACTATCGAAAGATAGACTCGACATCTTTATATATCAACTATAGAATTACACGCATAGTCTGACAGACCAGTTTTGAAGTCTGTTAATAAATAAAATACGTACAGCCGTTATAAAAATCAAACGAATGTTATCGCAGTCTTGAGTTACGATCGAGTATACAGAACAAACGTGGAACTAGATCAAACCTATTTTTGTTCCATTTGATCCATCTTTTATAGGAAGCAAACAATTAGGGTTATGGAGTTCATCCGTGTTCATTAATAGAAATATATTCTTGGTTGTATGTTCATATATTCAGTATTACTATATTGTATTGTATGCGAACGTTGAGAGGTGTGTGTTACAAGTTTTGTGACACTCAAAGGCCTCCAACTAGGGTTAACAGCAGCCATCTTAATTACGCGATGGATTTACGTGCCGTCGGAAACTTGGAAGCGCTTCCGCGATGGACGGCTTTACGTGCCCACCTAAGCATGAAAGCGGTCATAAATGTTTTGTCACTTATCGACCACGCTTCTTTTTGCTTAACATCACTGATCACTTGTGATCTCTTACGCCACACAACTATTAAACAATGAAACGATCATTGTCAACGCAGTCGCAACCAATTAAATACGCATTATTGAAGGTAACTCCAAAACTAGCAGTCGGATGTCGCTCAAAATTACCATGAAATTATGCGACAAGTACTAGGTGTTGAATAAAAAAAATCATTAAATTTTCATTGGTATACCCAATGAAAAGTTAATAGCGAATATTAAGGAAATATTAAAAATAAAAATGTTAATAATTCAAAAAACACTCGAATGATGTCGCTTTAAAAATAATAGGACCATATCGCAAGCACCAGCTTACGATAAAAAAAAAATTAACAAAATGAGTCCACTCAGTAAAAAGTTCTGACATACTCGTAACATATATAAAAAAAACTAAACGAATTATGTACCGTCTCCTTTTTTGAAGTCGGTAAAAATGTAACTGCAGTGTTCCCTGTTATGCCGATATTATAATAAAAACTTAATGAAATAGTGATAAAATTCCTTGGTCCAAAAACCCTTAACTTCCCATTTTGCTCGTAGTAAAGGATAAGTTAAGTGGTATTTGCAGTGTCATAAATAACTCAACTGATATACTATCTATGACAATTACTTGGAATGTTACACAATATTTTGTATCTGTATTCAATCATAGATTATGTCTGAATCATGTTGATACGAATGAGTGATGCTTTTTTTAAATGTGAACAGATGATGCAGATGATAAATATTTTTTTAAACTACAAATTGCCCTCGCATCGCTTCGGAAGAAGAATTGTCGAATGGTTTCAGATTTTAACCTAGTATCCCTAGGGAACACAGCATTTTCCTGGGATAATAAGTTTCCTATAACCATTAGACCTTATGTAAGCCATAAACATGTAGAATTTATTTAAATTGGTCCATTGGTTTTGAAGTTGCCCTTATAATTTATATTATCCCACGGGAAGTAGCAGTTTTCTGAGATAAAAAGTATCCCATAACCATTGTCCTTACATAAGCTATAAACATGCAAAATTTCATCTAAATTGGTCCATTGGTTTCAGAGTTGCAATACTAAGTTT
>DWJZ01005987.1:0-13461 GCA_018249125.1 Asbolis capucinus
CACGGCCATCTGACCCCAAACTAAGCGTTAGCTTGTGCTATGGTGATCAGATAACTGATAAACATATGTACATATATGTATACTTTTAAATACATACTTAAATCGATATTTCTATTACACACCCAGACACAACAAACATTCCTGCTCATCACAGAAAAGTTCGACCTGGGTGGGAATCGAACCCACGACCTCCGGTGTAGTAGTCATGTTCACTAACCACTAGACCAAGCGACCTGTCATCATTCCAATATGTCGCATAATCCCTTACAATATTTATTAATATGCACAGTCGGTGCTCCAGCGTACTCTCGACTGATGCACTCAAAATGTACACCGCGCGCCGGTACGTGTGTAGCATGATAATACAGCGAAAATGGGGCCTGATTACATGGTACAGTTGAGGTTTGTGAGTGGCGTGGGTTGAATTTGTACAAAGACCCTGTGTTGTTGGCTGACGGAGTCCCAGAATCGATTCCTGACTTGTCTGTGAAAGGTGAATATGGATAAAATTAGTCTCAAGTAGAACGGTAGTTTCAGTGGCAGACGAAAGGTACACATTATCCTGAATTTTGTTATCATCTCATTCCATCACGGCCCACTATTGAGCACGGATCTCTTCTCTGAAGGAGAAGGTTAATGCCATAGTCCACCACGGCCGCCAAGTGTGGATTGGCAGACTTCTCACAACTTTGAGTTTTGCAAACTCCCCGGCATTCAGGATTCCTCACGATGTTTTCCTTCACCGTTATAGCGAGTGGTATTTATATGCTGAAAACTGAATTTTGTACGTAACCCTAATAGGAAAATAAATGTTTTTGTCACATTGTTAGTAACTGCATCAAGTTTCATCAAAATAAGTTCAGTAGTTTGAGCGTGAACGGGTAATAGACAGACAGACTGAAAGTAATGT
This sequence comes from Asbolis capucinus, assembly GCA_018249125.1. Classification (NCBI taxonomy): domain Eukaryota; kingdom Metazoa; phylum Arthropoda; class Insecta; order Lepidoptera; family Hesperiidae; genus Asbolis; species Asbolis capucinus. The sequence goes on from DWJZ01005987.1 coordinate 911, forward strand.
TTTTCACGATTATATAATATTAATAAGAATTGAACCTTGATGTAATTAAATCCTTGAGTTGTTCGTTTATTACACGTATAGAATAACAGCTACGAACCTATGGTCGCTGTCCAATTAGCATATTGGGCGGTGTTGATTTGTGCCGGAATCACGAATTACCCGCCAGGCCTGTGTTGCGGACGAATTCCCTTGTAAATGTTACAATTTGACTCCCGGGAGGCTAGTGCGGAGAGAATTTTGATATTACTGACCCCACGAGTTACGAGACTGGTTATCATGACGTTGTGTGTTTATTTTGTATTATTTGAGGCTAGTTTTCTGCGCGGCTGTAGCGGCCCTACGGTCTACACGTAGCCTAACGGTTAGGACTGTATGTCGAACGGACGTTCTGGGTTCCAATGCATCTCGTTTCAAAGTACGAGTGATTACTGAGTAAAGTATCGAAATTTAGGTTTAAAAGCGTATTGAAACCTTTGGCAATTGGACTGTCGTTGCAACCCATAAATGTCCCACTAGTGGGCTCCACTTATAATCTGGCCAAAAGCGTACTTGTAGACTTCACACACCTTTGAGAACTTTTAGAAGCGCAATTACTCACGTTGTTTTCCTTCTTTATAACAAGTGATAATGTACTTCTGACACGCAATTTTGGAAATTAGAGGCGCGTTCAGGATTTGAATCCAGGACCCCCCTTTTAAAAAAATAAGAAGATAAAAAAAAGAAAAACATTTGTTTTGACGCTAAATAAAAAAAAAAACATTTTATGACAATAAAAATAAAAAGAATAAATAACACCGAAAAAGGACCACACTCAGTTTGAAAGTCATGAGCCACACACGACCCATAACTACTGGTTTTCAGTGTGATCCCTTTTTCTTTCCGGCGTAGTTCGAACAAATATTTACAAATCTTTGAGAGACCAACCTTCAAACCACTGGGTTATCATTGCCACTAGCGGTCGCCAATTCATTTATAACTTGCTTAACTTAGCTGATAACTTAAAATCAACACAAGCCGCTCGACGAGCGCTTCGTCGTTCGATACGCTATTCTCGCATTAACATCGAAGCTCGGTTGAAATCATCGAGGGTAATTCCCACTTAGCGTTTAAGCTCGTTCGCGGAATGGGAAAGTGTTGATGCGAGTTATTTACGTATATTGGGCTAGGGTTCATTCATGTAACAAGGCTTTTGGAAGATGTGAGTTATGGGATATACAGGTATCTGCAGAACAGAGTTCTTAGCCTTCCTCGAGCGCGGTCGGTCGATGGATGGGTGACCGCGAGTGGCAAAAATGTGATGAGTGCTTCCGTTGTTCAGAGGGCACGTAGCCGTCGGCCCCGGTTCTTATCGTTAGATAGCAATCGTTGCCCATGTTAGTCGACAATTGGGTTAACAATTAATTCCTTCACCAATCCGTATTGAAGCCGCGTGGTGGATTATGTTCTAGGCCTCTTCAGTATACGGAGAGTCAGAGTCCCGTGCTCAGTAGTAGGCCATCAATGGGTCGAAGTCTGCCATAGCCAAGTATCTCTTCAGATGTGCGTGGATTGTGAATGGATGTGAATGAGTGAGTGCGTTGGTTTATTAATAAACTTCTAGTGTAAAACAACTGATTAAAAATTAATAAACCTATTAAAACACATGCTTTAATTACAGATTCATATTACAAAGAAACACACAAACATACTCATATTTGTATTGTTAAACATTGAGGAGATCCCTTGTTTGGAGCCAATCCTGAACGTAGTATCAGGTCTTGCTTATCAAAAAATGCGTTGTCATAAGGAAGAAAACTTCATGTACAATTTTCGCTTCGTAGTGTAAGAGGAAGTGGTTCTAATTAAGCTTGCAAGATTTGACTCGTAATGAACAAATGTACTTACATAGTAATATACATAATATAATACATACACTGCAAGTTATAAAAGTTTGTAAATAGACTTCAAAACTGAACATAAAATTATGGAGTCGTTCAAAGTTATTGGGTCCTACTAGTTTTTTTGAGGTCCGGAGATAATAATATAAACTTGCACGAACTTGGTGCACTTGATTTATACAGTCGCATAGAGCAGCTTTACTTTACTGTATACTAATGAATGATTTAAGTAACCATTAAGGACTCTGAGTGAGCCAGTAAGTAATGTACAACTGTTTGTCTAAATAACGTGAATTTAATATTTTCCTTCGCACGACAAAAGTGCAGATTTATTTCACGAATTACAACGGGTCCCAAAATGAGTTACGATTCTTAAGAACTTTGGACAATGCGAGAACGAACGACTTTTGGAAGTTAATTTCTCGCTAACGACAATTAAAACCGCTGACAGTACTGTGTGATGAATTCTAAATTCTTTGCAGACTCAAAATGGCCTCATTTCTTTTATTAATCTCTTTTTACATTTATCTAAATAGAATCTGTGATCTAACTACGAATTATTTTATTAAGACGCGATTATTTAACAGCTAATATATATACGAGTATAACCGTGATTATTTAACAGCTAATATATATACGAGTATAACAGTGATTATTTAACAGCTAATATATATACGAGTATAACAGTGATTATTTAACAGCTAATAATACAATGAAAATGTACGTACAGTTTGAAAATTAATGGGTACTCTAAATTATCATTATTTACACAGATATTTCGTGGTAATATTAAGTCAAAATTTCAAAGTTGTGTACGTATCAGAAGTTAATTATCACTTGGTACAGTGGAGGAAAACGTCGTGAGGAAACCTACACTTCTAGGAGTTTTCTATAAATTTCTCAGAGGTGTGTGAAATCCGCGGTGACTAAGCGGTGATAGCCTAGTGGTTAAGAATTCAGCCTTCTACGCGGGGGGTGCAGGTTCGAATCCCAGGGCGCGCATTTCTGACATTTCGGAGTTGTGTGTTTTAAGCATTTAAATGTCACTCGCTATAACGGCGAAGGAAAATATCGTGAGGAAACCTGCGTGACCCCACTTTTGTAAAACTCAAAGGTGTGTGAAGTCTGCCAATCCGCACTTAACCAGCGTGGTTGGCTATGGCCTTAACCTTTTCATTCAGAGAATAGACCCGTGATCAATAGTGGGCCGTGATGGGTTGAGATGATGATGATAATGTGTGAAGTCCACCAATCCACATGTGGCCAGCTTGGAGGACTGTGGCCTGTACCCCTCACATTGGGCTGAGACCAGTAGTGGGTTGCAATGATGAATTTTCATGTACAGAAATTGATAAAGTACAATTGCCTACAGAAATTGTAATTCCCCATTGCAAATAATATTTCAAAAGCGATCTCTATAACCAAGTATATTACTAATGACACCAAATTAAAAAAAAAAGCCAATTGTACAACAATGGAATCAAGGTATTAAAAGAATTATGTAGGAGTGCAAACAAAGGATGTTTGTACAGGGTAGTAACGAATGTAATTATTGTACTTTTGTACGTTTGTACAACACCAAGGGTTCCCTGCTTCAATGGGGTATCTTTATTTTTACAATGCTAAGTTACAATTGTAGCTGGGTGACGTATAATTAAAGTAATAGGATAATTTGTATGAAAGGGTTAATGGGAATATTTTGGACGATTTTATAATACTACCTCAGATTTGTTAGGCGTCGACTGGCTTGCTGGTGCAGTGGTTTAGCTGACTGCAAAGCTAGGTGCAAAGGTGGTTTAGCTGTGGATTTGATTCTCATCCAGGACATTTTTTCTGGGATGAACGGGAATGCTTCGTTTGAATAGTAGTTCTATATTTATTAAATTAGATAATGTTTATATTCAGTCCAATTATATGCATTTATTATTGCTAGAGATCTTGTGTGCGGTTAAAATTCAACCGTTATCTTTACCAAGCTGCGTTAAGCTGACGAGTTTGTTTGTTTGCTTGAACGCGCTAATCTCAGGAAGTACTGGTCGGATTAAAAAAAATCTTTTAGTGTTAGATAGGCCATTAATCGAGGAAGGCTATAGGCTATATATCATCACGCTAAGACTAATAGGAGCTGTACACCAATGAAGAATGTTTAAATATTGGGGGATTTTTTTCCTATTTAGAACTTCCGCTTGATATAACATTATAAAACCCTGTACTTACCAATATAAACGAAGTCGCGGGTTAGATTCGCGTTAACCCAAAGTAACTATTCCACGCGGACGAAGCCGCAGGTGGAAGTTAGAGTAGTATAAAAATAATTTTTCAGTAATAGTACTGAAACTACCTAGGGTCGGTGTGTGTAAAACGAACGGTAGTTTATGTGTAATATTTTAATTTGTAATGTAATGTATTTTATATAAAAAAGTAATTTTCTGCACTTCTTCTCCATGTAAGCTTTAACTGTACAATCGTTTACACTCCGCATTATTTTCGTAGAAAGGTTGCAAAGTATATGTCACACGTATTAATTCGAACATTGCTCAGGTTTGCAGCTAATTATCTTTACGTATTAACGATTATAATTATTTTCTACTCGTTACAGTTAAAATTGTTTTGTGTCAAAGATGAATGAATATTGTTTCAGTGTCTCCCGCTACAAAGATAATCCTAGTCAACGCCATGAGTTAGTAGATTATATAAATAATATATATAAATAACAATAACACACGGTCACCTCTTCCCAAACTATGGTGTATACATTTATGAATAGATACGTATATAGATATGTTTATTACACCCAGACACAGAACAAACCTGCTCACAGAAAAGTTTGTACTGGATGGGAATCAAACCCACGACCTCCGGCGTAGCAGTCAGGTTCACTAACGACTAGGCCACCAGGCCAGTTAATATATAACCACGGATGGGAGTATGTGAGTATATGAATATATTCATTCGATAATTATGCCCATCGACTTGTTCTTGTTTTTTGTGCCTTCTTTTACCGCAAAAGACTGGAAGAAGTTACCCGCGTCAGTATTCCCATTCGATTGCAATGTAAATGTCTTCAAATCAAGAGTGAATAGGCTTTTACTGAATTAGTGCGCCTTACCACCCAGGCCACATCGTAGCTTACCATCAGGCGGGATTGTGGTCAAGCAGTAATTACGAAAAAAAATCATATCACAGGTTGACATAAAGGTGTACGCCTACGTTGCTTCAAGAATGACACAGCTACACAAAAATACGTTTATCCTATTAAATATTATATTTGAATCCTCCGAAAAACAAAGAACAAATTTGTATCGTAAATGTTAGCGCGACTTTTTTCTAAATTAATCCTAAGTACGTTTGTGTGTCGTAAGAATGATATAGTAGTTGTAACATCGGAAAGCTCTCTCGAAGCTCCGGTACTTCGGGTATTCCTTATTTATTACTTGTGTACTGTTTATTAGGATATTTGTTTCATAGTTTCGTATAGTATTTATCGACGTATCTCTTTATATTTTAAGAGTGTTTTATTAGCGACGACCCCAAAGATATATTTGTCAGGCCGGTTTGTCAGTGGTTAGTGAACCTGACTGCTATGCTGGTGGTCGTGAGTTCGATTTCAACCCAGTTTAAGCTTTTCTGTGATGAGCAGGAATGTATGCATACAAAAATATACATATATATTTATCTGTTGTATGATCACCATAGTACAAGCTAACGGTTAGTTTGGGATCAGATGGCCGTGTGTGAGTTGTCCAAAGATTTTTAAATTTATATCGTGTGCTTCGTGTAGACTTGCAGTTTGTTTTTTTGTTTGATTTTTCGAGATATTTAGATACAGGTTGATTTAATTAAATCCTTCCTAGCCCCGTTAATGCAAATTGTAATTGATTGGCCGGTGGACTGTTGAGCGTTAGTGACCAAAAACATTGCTTTGTGCTCTTTAGAGCATGCTATCGAATAAGTAAAATTATTGTTACACTATGCTTTGTTACGGGTACTCACGATATAATATGTTTTTCGAGTTCCAGTAATGTGGCATAGTGTATACAGTCCACGGTGAGACGGGTACATTTTTAGTTACATAAGCTCGAAAAACACCCTCCTGAAGGAGTCGGGTGAAAAATTAAAAATTTAAAAAAAAAGGAAAACAGCGGGTGCAGTCGGCGAGAGGATGGGTGATCGCTAGTGGCAATTGTTGAGTCACCCGTTCTTCGGAGGGCACGTAAAGCCGTCAGTCCCGGTCGTTACTGGTTAAGAGCAATTGAATGTCGTGTTGGAGGCCTTTAAACGACGGAAAAAGTTTCTAACATTGAGTTGGCTACTAGCCGTCCACCAATTTACATTAGAACAACGTCGTGGAAGCCTCTAGGCCTCCTGAGTCACCCGAAATGCTCGACAGTGGGCCATCAAGGAACTGGAACCAAAACGAGTATGATACAAGTATATGTATAAACATATTATGTTATAGGTATTCGAACAATATATGGGAGATATTTTACTGTGGTATTGTGATAGAAATCCTTTGAACTGATTTATTCATAGTATGTTTGTAATATTTTGTGACGTGAGCCCCTACCACGGGATCTGATTACGGTATTTAATTACTTTGTTTGAAAATGTTGTTTCGAATATTTTAGTAGCTGTAGTTTTAGGTGAACCGAATTTTTTAATAACGAAAATACCTATGAAATATTTTATAAATATGAAATGACACGACTGCATAACAGACATACAGACCAACAAATAGGTACACAATACACTAAGTAGTGATAGTCTAACGGTTTGAACATTGGTCCTACGAAAGAGTCCTGGGTTCAACCCTGCAGCGCACTTCTAATTTTCAAAGCAATGTCATTTTCAATCAGAAGTTGATTATTCCGTCTCCCGTCTAACATCGTGAGAAAACCTGCACTCGTCCCTCATAAAGTTCTAGGAGGTGAAGTCTACCGGGCCGCACTAGGCCAGTATGATGGACTAAGGCCTGTAGCATTATGAGAGACCCAAACTTGAGACCTGAGCCCAGTATGAAAGTTATAACTTGCAACTGGCTTTAAATTAAGCAATTAAAAGCTAGTATATTAATCATCATCATGTTCAGACATATTCACCTAATTCCAACACAAAACAGATTGGGCCTCGTAATATTCATAACAAACAACTCAAATGGAAACTTAATTAAGTATGTTTCATGCCGTACTCGGCAACCCGGGCACCTACATAACGCAATTTGTTACAGGCGGTTGTAATATAACATTATTATGTTGAGTTATTTATTCTATAAGTATACTGGTGTAATATTGTTTCTTGGGATAACGGTTTCGTAGTCGGTGTCTCGTAGTCAGTGTGTGGGTACTACAAGTATGGTGATAGTTAACTCCTTTTCTGGCAATACATCGGTGCCCTTGGTGTTGCTAAGGTGGCGGGTGGCGGTGATCGTACTGTGGCGACATTGCACAATACGTAAAACGATGACGTCACGACAAAAATCTGAATCACGCTATCGAAGTTTTCTGAGTAGTTAGCATATATACAACTTCCAACCAACAACTGTCGGAGCTCGGCCGCTCTCCAGGCATCACACCTCGCCTGGCGGGAGATCTCCCCTTTGCTAACGTACCATCAGGTGACCTGTCTGCTAGTTTGCCTCATTATAATATAAAAATGTTATGCCTGATTAACATTCGCGCCCTCGGTTGCATATCAACTAACTATTGCGCCAGTGACTTGCGACATATTATAAATGCGAAAGATGAGGATGGATGGATGTTTGTTACCACTTCCAACAAAAGTTACTGAATCAATCTAGATGAAATTTGGCAGAGAGATAGATTATATTATAAAAAGACACATAGGTTGACTTTTATTAACGTGATTTTAAACTTTAACGTTACTCACGGTTATTGTTATTTATACTGATATTTCGACCCAGTTGCATGGGACGTGGTCACGGCAAGACTGCGGTGGCGGGGAGAAACTCTTGACAGCTGACACTTGACAGACACTAATGACAAATAACAATAATCGTGAATAACCCTTTAAACAGTTTTTAAAATGTTTTAAACGTACTTAAATTTTTTTTTGTAACTAGTGTGTGGCCGCACTACTGATGTTATCAACAATTAGGCCTACTTAAAGTCCGTGGCTTCGCGTGCTTGGTATATGTCGATGGTTGACAGGCAAAACTAAGTATGCTACGTTTAACAAACTTTATTATAGAACCATCTATAGTTCAAATATTTTGAAAGAAAAACACTCAAATCTCACCTCTCTCACCTAAGGAAACACTGACAGTTTTTGTCTTAAAATCGGTTTTATCTATCTTGCAACAAGCGAATTTATTATTTATTTGTACATGTTTTAACTTTAGGAGAATTTATTAAACGTCGCATAGTAAATTTTGCCTTTCAACCGTCGGTATATGGATAGAAAGTGGATTATAAATATTCTTATAGAACATGTCAATCCCATACATTTTTGAACGAATATCTTTGGCGTGAACGACAACAGAAAAGACATTTTTCTCTAGGCCCTGATGCTCTTAAAGAAACCGATCTGAAACACAATCTGCTCTACACTATGTATATGGTTGTCGCACGTGTTCCCCGTGGACTGAGATGAAAGATGGCTTTGTGTTGTGGCATCATATGAACTTGCCTTATTTATTGATTGAAATAATGGCTTTGTCGTTTGTTAACATATCCGCATTGGAGCAGCGTGGTGGAGTATGCTGTAGATAGTATGAGGAGAAACTCGTACTCGTTACTGGGCCATCTTTAGTTTATAGCCCGGTTAACATAGTGACGGAAGAAAACGTAAATGTTTTAAATAAAAATCTAAGGATGTGAGGATGGATGGATGTTTATTATTCCTCACAAAAACTACTGAACAGAATTGAATGAGGTTTGGCGCAGGGATATATTATAGTTTGTTATAACACGTATATTACTTTTATGAAACGCGAGCGTATTCGCTGGCGGACCCTATCAAAGTGTAGTTTTATGATTTTCTATTGGTACATAAAGTCGCACTCAGAATTCTTAAAAGCTCGTTCAGAATATACTGATTCAGTGTGGTAGTGCGATATCCTAGTAAGATTATAAATGCGAAAGTTTTCGAGAATGAATGTTTGTTGCTCGTCGCAATAACTACTGAACGGATTTGAATGAAAGTTGTCTCAGAGATAGTTTATAGTCTGTCAAAACATGTAGGTTACTTTTTACCAACGTGCCTACCGGGCGAAACCTGTTTCTACATAAAGCCACATTCAAGGTCGTTAATGGTAACTTAAATAGCTCTTAGTTCAGAATGATATTTGCTACTAAATCCTGATGATGTTATTTACAGACTGGTCTAGGACATAGAGGCATGCGCTTGTCTAGACCGTACATTATAGATAATAGCTCGGTGGATGGAAATAGAGGGTGTTTCAAGTCACACGCGGGAGATGTTTTTAATTTTATCAATTCCTGTTTTTATATTTGTTATTGTCACCTATAAATGATTCAGTATTTGGCTCGGATCTCCCTTAACATGTGAGGAATCAAGCTTTTAGAAAATCACGTTGGCAAAGAGCGGATTGGATGACTTTACACACCTTGGAGAACTTTTTATATTTCAATGTTAAATCATATAATTTTTTTAGGTTAAAGAAGAATTTTATTTCTCAAGAGAATAATACAATATCTTATAATATAATATACTTATAATAAAACTATAACGGTGACCCCGATTCTGTACATTAAGAATTTTTGGAAAATTTTGATGTAGGGAGGCTTTGTTATCGATATAGAGACCAAACCAATTTTTTTCGGATTTATTGTCCGTCTGTTCGAGCTTCATGCCAAAACCACTGGAGAGATTTAGATGGAACTTGGTATAGTCACAGTTTAAAACCCGAGAATGGTTGTAGGATGTGTTTCATGCCAGGAAACGGCTTAGTTCCCACAGGATAACAGGTTAAAATTTGTAGGGTAACTCCGAAACCAATGGACCAATTTAGATAAAATTTAGCATGATTGCGGCTTATGTAATGATAATGGTTATAGGATACTTTTTATCCCAAGTAACTATTTTGATCCCGTGGGATAATATGTATGGCAACTCTGAAACCACTGGACAACTCTTCTTCCGAAGCGAAGCAAGGGCAATTTCTAGTATCGTTTAAATTTATGTTACTGGGTAATAAATGTTTCTCTCTAAATATTTTTCCTCTTTATTAATTTAAATATAGTAGTTGTGATTTGTAGTGTGTAGTTGTACCGATTTCTTATCAGAGGAAAACACTGTGGTTGCTTGTTGGTTGGTGTTTCACAAGATTTTCTGTCTGTTTGACAATTTAAAAAAAAACATAAAACATTAGAAGAATAGTCAACACGACATGTAACATACAAATATTTCATTTTATCACGATGAGCGAAAAAAAAAGTCAAAATTAAATAGACATCTTAGTAGATAATAATTCATTATAAGTTTAGTACGTTACACGCCAAAGCCTATAAATTAAGTCATAGTTATATTGAACAAAGTAGAAGCTGCCCCTTGAGATTCGGATTTGTGGTCGTAGAACTTTGTCCATTAAGAATTGATGTGTAGCATCGGCTTCTTTATCTTATTAACTAAAATCTACTAATAAAACTGTAATTGTTTTATGTACACCACATCCCGGTTTCGTTAATTTATTCAAATTTCAGTACTTTGTTTTACGCGTAGGGAGCCGATCGCATGTTACTCATATATTTTATAGATGTGCACACTTAACCAAAAGTTTTAAGTGTGTAAGGCAAAGGTTTTAAATGATATCAAAATTTATGCTCGGCAGTGCACCTGCCAAGTCGAGCAAATGAGCGAAAAGCACGACTGTATCACCGCTTTCTCTGAGCACTATGAGAGCACATTATTTTACGCATCAACTTTTCACTGAATATAAAGCGCAGGTTCGATCTCATGTGGAGTACCGGTCCCATATATGGGCTGGTGCTGCTAAATACCTTCTATCAGCATTGGATTCACTGGAGAGGCGTGCTAAGAGGCTTATTGGTCACCTAAAATTGGTTAAGACCAATCTTCAAAACCTCGAGCACAGTTGCAAAATCGCTAGCTTCTCGGTATTCTGCAGCATACATTTTGGAGAGTGTGCGCAGGAATCGAATGATTTAATTCCCCCATGTACTTTCCGTCATCGAACAAGCCGTCGCATGGCGGGTATCTATTCCTTCGACGTGTTCCATCAGTATGAACGTCTCGCTTTGCGTCTTCTGTTATAGGTAGGACTGGAATATGCTACCGTAGTCAGTGTTCCCGTTCGATTATAATGTCGTCAAATCAAGAGTGAATAGGCTTTTGCTTAAATTACTTTACAATCTAGACCACATCGCTGCTCACCATCGGGCGGGATTGTGGTCAAGCACTAGTTTATTGAATATAATAAAAAAACTATGTAACAGCTGGATATATTTCTTAACTACATTAAATATGAACCAGTAATTTAGTACTGTTATTATGAGAATGATTACTATGTGACGGATAGAAAACGAGTCAGGCTTACGTGCCCTCCGATGCACGGAAAGTGGTACCTTTTAGGTACAAATATAAATGAATATCTTTGGACAACTCACACACGGCCATCTGATCTCAAACTAAGCGTTTGCTTGTACTATAGTGATCAGACAACTGATAAACATGTATATATATATATATATATATATTTATACACATACTTATATAGATATTTACACCCAGGCACATCTCAGAAAAGTTTGACCTACGACGTAGCAGTCAGTTTCACTAACCACTAGACCAACCGGCCTGTCAAATAATTATACAAGTGATCGCAGTATCGTTCATTTATAAACTTTAATTTGAAATCCAAATTGTATTTTACGCAGACAAATACGCTACGCAAAATATTTACCTAGAATTGAATTCGAAAAGCGTATCTCAAATATCTATCGCCCACGAAAGCTAATGACACGACCTCTAAAATAAAGGTCGAGATTTAAATTACAAATTGACTTTGAATTATTATTGTTTAAACATTTAAAAGCCGGTTAATAAAATCTCGAAGCGCCGAAAGGATAGCGGGTTTGTCGATTGTTCGTGATCATCCGAGATAAGCAAGCTTGTACGGTATTAGTGTGGGTAAGCCTGCTTGTAGCAGATTTTAGTAGCGTTCCGTGCACGTAAAAATGTTTAGCTGGCCTGATTATTGTATAATTGTAGTATCGTTCCGTGCACCGAAGGGCACGTAAAACTGTTGGTCAGGCCTTGTTGTAGCATAATTTTTGTATTGTTCCGTGCGCAGGAGAGCACGTAAAACTGTTTTCCAGGCGTGTTTGTTGTATTTTACATAGTACTCATTAAATCATGTCAAATGACTTCGGGTAGCATAAATACCACTGAGTTTGGACAGTAACAGTTTCCTCTTCTCCATACAAATCATTTTGGAGGATTGAGTGTGCTCTAGGATTCCTCAGTAACGAGGAGAACCTGTGTTCAGCAATGCCCTATAATACTACCGACCTATGATACTGCCAACAAACTGGCAAACAGTGGCAGAATATTAAAATATATATATATATAAATGTACAACTTTTGTTGAATAAATAATAAACATTAATAAAGCATCCATTTTATAACCAATTAGAGTCAGCCGGCGGCTTCGTGTTATCTAAATAAAGAGTAACC
>DWJZ01005988.1:0-13460 GCA_018249125.1 Asbolis capucinus
GCTCGGAATTGGTGAGGGGATTTCCGTGGTGTTTTCTTCCGTTCTTGGTGTGTTTTTGCGGGGGGGGGGGGGAGGGGGGAGGGGGGGGGGGGGGGTGGGGGGCGACAGGCGTTGTTCTTGACACAGTAAAACTAGAAGTGCAGTAGGTGCAGTAGCGACCCACGCCGAGCTTTTTGCGAATTGCGAACATGACTATCCGCGACCAGGCATCTGGGCTTTAAGCTTGGAAGCTTGGTTGCGACACGATACAAGTTTTTGGTGAGCAGCTGTGGCTGCGTACTAAGGTTCAGAAAACTCCAGCTTAATATTGTGCTATTTAAACTGTTGCTCAACACCAGATAAAAATAACGCCATGTTTCGTATGCAGTTCGTCGGTTTTGTAATGTTTTGGCGAACGTGACTATTGTCTTACAACGGCTAATATTTGCAAAATATTTTGATTGCTGAAATTTAAAATGGCGTTATTATTGTATTAATTAATGGAAAGTTATTCTGAGTCTGAATTATTAGCATTTTTCTTGTTTTTATTACACTCAGTTCTTTAATTTCTCCTCATTAAAGATTTATTTACCCGCCGAACAGCAAGCTTATAATTTCTTTTTCTTTTCGCTCGTCTATAATATATATATATATATTTTATATCGATATCGACTCTATCGTTGAATGTACGTTAATATATTTGTAACATATTAAATATCAAGTTATTAAAAGTTGACAGCAAGTTGTATAAATAAAGTGACAGTATTTTTTAATCAGAATCCTTGCAACTTAATCTTATTTCAATGATCAATTCATACATGGTACACTTGCATTTCTTAAACATTAATTGACATCGTTAAAATGCTTAATTCGTATAAATCCGTGGTTTCGTTTTCACTCTTACACTCTTGTCCAAAGACTTCGAGACAAACTGCATTTTATTATTTTCGAGACAACAGATTTAGCAATGCCTACTGGACACCTTATTTTTATTTATTCAAACCAAATGTTATGTACTATTGTAACAGTAAGTAATATCTGCCAAGCTGTTTATCGGCAGAAGTTCTCGTGGTATTCTAACCGAAGTATATAAAAGAATAAAGCAAAGTATCATATAAATTTTTTTCAAACTACATTCTATATATTATTGACCACAATCATGATGGTATGCAGCGATGCAGTCTTAAACGGTAAAGCGCACTAATTATAAAATTTTCTACCAACAATTCGTATCAAAATAATGAACCGTAATTGGTGGGTACAAAATTGCGCCGTATCATAAATCACAAATAATGGTCGATATATCGCGCGCAGTTCGCTAAAATGAGGTCGATGAGTCTAATTTTTTTCTAGAAAAAAGATTGTCCTAGATCCGGAGTCTAGTACTTTGTATAGTTATCTAGATACGAGTAAATATGATATTCGATTGCTCTTCAAAAACATCTCATCTATTGAAACCATCAAATTATATGAATGGACCTTCATTTTATAACTAGCCGTTTAGCAGACGATTGTAATGTCGGGCCTAAAGGAAATTATTTCCTACATTACTAAGGTCGTGCTTCACATCCTGTCAGTTCGACAATGGCAGCGTGGCCCATCGTACCGACCTTGCGAGGTATCATCAGGGTCTGATGCGCCGTCTTGCGTGTCTCATTAGGATTACACAGATTATACATCACATTTAACGACTCACGCATCTGCCTACTTATACATCGAGATTTTAGACAATTGATGTGCGCAGACGGCCTGGCTTCAACGCTTTCTGCTCGCGGCAAGGTTTACTGCGACTTGCAGAGGTGTTGTGTTTTAGACTTGTGTAAATTTGATCTGGGATTTTTATATTATCGCTTCATAAGAATTAGAAAAACGTAGTTATTGTTACATTACTGTAACAGTTAGACATGGTGTTGCGGACGTATTTTTGTAAATACTATCTGTTCGCTATAAAATGGTAGTACATCACTTTGCTCTATTGCCAACAATGTCCGCAGTGTACGCGATTCAATTAAAAAAATCCAAGACAAAACAAATATACTTTCAAAGTAACAACAAGTAACCGAGAACAAATACTCATCTGTGACCCCCGGTCAGGAATCAAACTCGGAATCGCTAGTTTCGCTAGCAGGTTCATAACATAGGGCTGTTCAAGAGAAACACGGAGATATTAAGAACTTTGTGTGTCACGTATTCCTCGTATTTTAGAGTGCTGCCGCAAAATAACGTACTTTAGAGAATTCTGTTAATTATATTCAACATAAGGTAAAGTTTGTAAAACCAAAAATGTACTTCACAGAACTGAGAATGCTCGGACCCGTAAAGGTTGAATGAGGCACAATATAGTTCCATAGTTCCGTAAAAAGGTTCAGTCAGGTAATATTATCACGGTGATAAGTTTTTATTGTACTTCCATTTTCTGACTACTAATGAAACTGCATATGTAAATAATGTAAAGCAACGATGGACCTTTGATATATCACCATCAACCCCAAATTCCTTGAAATCTTTTAGTCTCTTTTATTACCTACTTGCACCACAATCAAGAATTTTAGAATCTCCAAAGCAATGGAGGATTATTATAATTATAATATACTTTATTGTACACAAACAAGGAAATGAAGACGTATAAATAGTGAACAAAAGGCGACCTTATCGCTGAGGACCATCTCTGCAAGGTAACCTTCAAACGCAGCCGATAACTGTCCCACAACTGGGCCCGGGTCTCCACTCACAATGTGAGGGGTACAGACTATAGTCACACCACGCTGGCCAAGTGCGAATTCGTGTATTTCACCTACCTTTGAGAATTTTATGGTGAACTCACAGGAGTGCAGGTTTCCTCACGATGTTTTCCTTCACTGAAGCAAATGATAACCTACTTCTGATACGCTCATGACTTTGAAAACTAGACGCCGCAGGATATGAACCAAGGTTCAAAGCACTAGGTTATCACAGCCTTAGTAGGATAGGGATTAAATAGGATTTATTATGGTCTTGATTATCTAATTAAACAGAAACTAATTTCTCACATATAGGATAATGTTAGAGAATTGATATACATTAAAATCTATATAATTTAGATTTTTTTAATTTCAATGACATAGACAATAAAAGGGAAACGTTTGATTTTGTAGACAAAGTCGCCCGTATATATTAGTAGATAATTAATAGCGTTATCGTTAATGTCCCAATGCCCAATCATACAACAAGGCGACTCTTTACTGTTATAAAGTAGATAACAAAAAATATGGTGATTTCGACAAATGACAACTGACCTGAATTGGGCAACCGTTTTATGTTGTACAAACACATAAATTGTACATCAGTTTTCACGGAAACTGTCCTTAACAAGGAGTGACATGTCACGAATTGTACTCTGTACTTACGATTGACGTTGATAATTGTGACTATTAATAATCTGTTAATATTAATTTCATATATACTTGTAGTGTATACATATAACATAAAGATATGGTGTGTAATGAAGCGAGACGAAAATATAAATAAATTAAAAATATCTTTGGACAACACGCCACCTGATCCCAAACTAAGCGTTAGCTTGTACTATGATGATCAGACCACTGATAAACATACATATATACTTTTTAAATACATACTTAAATAGATATTTCTATTACACACCCAGCCACACACAACAAACATTCCTGAACCTTTTCATCACAGAAAAGTTTGACCTGAGTGGGAATCGACCCCACGACCTCCAGTGTAGTAGTTCAGGTTTCACTAACCACTAGATTAACCGGCTTGTCATAATGAGAAGAGTATAAGAGTAAGAGTAGTATGAATGTAGATGGAGTGAAGGAACATGGACGGTCAAAGCAAGAGTGGAAAGATGATAAGATTTATAAATCAGGATTGAGCTAATGATTGATAGGGAAGAATGGAAGCGAAAAATATATTGCACCGATCCCAAATAAAATTGCGAACAGGATGAGTTGATGATGACAGATATGTATGCCATATATATGTATATACAATTACCAATATATCCTCGTCTCGCGTTAAAATATTAACTCCTACATAACCTAGTTAATAATTGTTTAATGCTTAGTTTTGTGATGTTTTTCAATTTATCATTTATAGAAAGTTGTACCTATTAAATTTCGACGAAACCATAGTTATCACAGATTGGCTTAAACACACCCACTACAAGATGTTTCTTTATAATTGCGGAGGCCCACACTACTTTACCACGGTGCTCTCAAATGGCAGAAACTGACAAATAATATTACACTTCAAGTTTAAAATGCATTTACAGAAAATAAACTATATTAACCATGCAGATTTAGTATTTCATTGTCGGCCAGTTAATGACCGAGACAAGAGTCGAGAACTCCTATCTCTGCCATAAATATATCTTGTCACTCGGTACATAGTTGTCTAATATTAGACTATAATCTGGTGCCAAATTGTTCGATGATATTTATATTTCGATAAATCCGTATCATATCGAGCTCCCTATGAGCTGCTTTTCAATTTGTTTAATTTGAACTTGGAATTCGGTTCGATGTGTTTGATAGGTTTATGACATAAAACAATAATATTTGCGGCTGGTTTTTGTTCGAGCTTCAGTTTATATTTAATTAGTTTTAGTGTATTTATGCCCCAATTTGTAAATTACACATAATAATACATATGACCTTTTTATAACTTTAATATAAATAAAGATAACTGTGTGTAGAGAGAAATTGTATTAACTGTAAATGGATAAGACAGTTACACTAAGTTACAAGCTTTATGACTGTCTCCGTATCAATATGATTTCTTGAACTCGATATATCGGACACTCCACTGCCCTTAATTTGCTGCATTAATTAATGCCTGTCAATTTATATTCTGGTACAACTTATATGGATATGTTGGCAGCTTCAGATTAATATACAAGGCTTTTTTTCTTAATTTAACTGACATACTGACAGCCTCGTTACTGAACAACGTCGCCTGAAGTTCAACGGATGGCGAACAATAGAGTGATTGTTACTTAAACGGAATGTCGCTTTTAACAGGCATTTGATCGTTTTATAGAAAACGGACAATCGCTTCCTTCGTCGACAAACTTTCAGTGCATTGACTGGAGACTGAAGACAAGTGTCGTCGAGAGATCGACCCGTCATCGTATCGGACGTTGCGCAACGGACACTGGCGAATAAAAAGACAATGTCAACTGTTTATGATTACGTGCACGATTATATAAATTTGTATCTAATATAGGTATTTACAATCTGTTTTTACATATCATAGAATGAGCTTTTAAACGTTATAAAGTTGATAGGTGCTAAAATTTTAGGCTATCCTTTGTTAATGATAAGTTGTAGGTGGGGTAACCGTGATTAGAAAGTGTGCTACTGTTTGATATTTTTTATGACTGGAAGCGATGACTTTGTAACTCGAGAAAATGTTTGGAAAACCCCATTTCAAATCTAATAAATGACGTCATCCTCATGACAGTGGAGATAAATCATGTGTGTTGGGCAGAGCATGCGATCTAGATGAAGCTAGTTGCGGAGGAGCCGTTATAGAGCTAGTTGGAGTTAGGTGGTAGGAGCGCGGTCGGCGCGGGATCGATTAGCGAACCGGTCCCAGTGCGTTGACTCCCGACAGCCGCCTGCGCCTACGAACGCGGATTGTGCAGTTTGTGCACCTCTCGCCGTTGCACATGCCCCTCCCGCACGCCCTCGCCCCCCTCCCCCGCACCTCGACACGATCGCCTTGTGTATCGCAGACACGACAGCCCTTGTGGGGCTCATGACTCCATTTATAATTCAAACTTGATAACTAATATCGTCATAAAGTATGAGACTTACTCGCAACTCAATCGTGTCTGTATGGAAATGATTTATTGGTCTGATAAGTTGGTACGAGAATTGTGCCCGATGATAACTGTATCCTTTAGGACCGTATTGAACCATTTAACGGATACGTATTCGGAGGATAGATAAGTTCTTAAAATACATATTCCATATTGTAGAACTTCCTTTGTTGATGTTGCCCTGCTATGCCAGGGTGTAAGCGACTTCGCGAATACATTTTTAGCATTCTTATTCGCCGTCATATCTCAGACTCAGTTTATACAAATTATTACATACCCTAAAAACGTAATATCCTAGTGGTTTAAACGTTGGTCTCTCGAACGGAAGGCCCTGGGTTAAATTCTGTGGCGCGCACTACGAATTTTCAAATTTAGCTGCGTATCAGAAATGGATTATCATTTGCTTCGGTGAACAAAACATCATGAGGAAACCGCAGTCCTGAGAATTCGCTATATAGTTCTGAAGGTTCTGAAGGTGTGTGAAGTCCACCAATTCGCATTTGGCCAGCGCGGTACAGATCACATTGTGAGACCCGAACCAGGTCTTGAGACTGTTATGGGTTGCAGTGACGACATAGCCTACTAGACTAATCTATCTGTATTGAGAGTGAACTGTTTTTGGCAAAACATTAGAACAATCGACATTAAGACTATCTATCTGTATTTAGAGTGAATTGTTTCTGGCAAAACATTAGACCAATCGACATCAGTCGCGCCGCTCTGTACAGGCCATCAGTTTGTTGTGTTTCTTATCCATCCATCCAATCCAATCCAATTTCGAATCGTTGGTACATTCGACACGGTGCAATATTTCGACGTTCAGGTGGGAACGCCTCAGCTTTATGACTGATTTGTTCGGTAGAAGAACGTGAAGCGTCAAAAAGTCTATGAACTCGTTGATCTATGTGGTCTATGTGTGTGTTGAGAAAATACATATTACGTTATATAACGGCCTAGCTCTAATCTTATAGGAACATGAAGTGCGCGTCAGGCGATGAAGGTTCGTCCAGTCAGTACATAAAAGTACAGTAAACCACATCTAGTTTCACTCGCCATAGCATGACAGGTTCAACGGGTACCTCGTTATTTTAACTGCACATGTCCGCTTGTGTGTAATTGCTGGCAGGTGCGGCCGTGTAACTCGTCACGAGGAAAACTTACGATTTTTTTCTTTTAAAAGTATACCTGCTTTGATGGAGACGTTCCGTGTTTTTCGCCGTTGAATACGACTTTCGAATTTTATGGATAGTTCTGGAGTTATTTACTCTCGCATAAATATCTTTAAAGGCTCGAGATCGTTCATAATGATATCGATGACGGAAAACAATAAAGGATTATTTAGATTAACTCGTAAAAGTTATGCCCCTTATTGTACACAAAATAAAAGCGAAACTAACGCTTAGAGCGATTTAAATAACAACCAGTGCTACCTGAGTTGAGTTTTTTTCAAAGCTTTGTTACAAATTGTAACTAGTTGTAAAGTAAATAAATAAATATCTTTGGACAGTTCACACACGGCCCTCTGACCCCAAACTAAGCGTTAGCTTGTGCTATGGTGATCAGATAACTGATGAACATACACATATACTATTAAATACATACTTAAATAGATATTTCTATTATACATCCAGATACACAGAACAAACATTCCTGTTCATCACAGAAAAGTTTGACCTGGGTGGGATTCGAACCCACGACCACCAGTTTAGAAGTCAGGTTCACTAACCACTAGACCAACCGGTCTGTCAAAGTATATAACAAATCCATAAATTTCTCTTAACATGGACAGATTGTTTGATTCATACTAAAAATGTAGAACAGTGTTTTTGAATGATGGTCAGAAGACCGCAGAAAGATCAAATAACATATAAATCTTAATACCAGCTCGGTAGGTTCGTACGTGATCTCAAAATGTCTGCACAAATTGTACTAGTGGGTCAAAGGCAAAATTTACGACTTAATTTGACGATCGCCATAACAGTATTATATTTTAATTTAATAAACAATCTCGGCAGCCCATGAAGAGCTCGGAAAATGGTTCATCAGACAGACCGTCGTGGAGAGCGGAGAATGTTTAAAAAGACTTTTGGTACATTGGAATAAGGCTTGATTTTTTCATGTTACTTTTTAATATGAGAATGATTATAGGCAGACCCAATGCGATCCTTATTTCATTATCACAAAACTCTTTTAAACTCTCTCTGTGTGCTCTCCGAGCAGGTTTGTTTTAGGTTCACTTAGACTAATGGTGATCGTTAACTGGAGAACCAAGAGTTGGTTTGTCTCGATAAGGTCTGGTCGAAATCGAAAACAAGCTATCACTGCCGCACTCAGAGTGAGTAATTGTTACTAAAACCGTTCCTTAGTACCCAATTTGTATACAGATTGTGTATTGATTCTTTGTTTTTATAGATTTTTATGAATTATTTTAAAGTTTACATTTTATATTTAGAACACACATTGCAAATATCATTACTGCAACCCATAATTGTCCCACTACTGGGCTCAGGTCTCTGCAATGTGAGGGGGTACAGATTATAATCAGGCCATAGACTGTTAACAAACTCTCAACAAATGCTATGTAGAATTGGTATTTTGTACTCCTGATTAAAATCTTATATTAATGAACGATTTAAGTAATCGTTGACGACTGTGAGCGGCTGTTAGTGTTACGTGGCCATTACCCCATACCTAATAATAATAAAGTTTAACTTATGTTTACGGTGTTATTATACCGGAAGTATACTATATTTTATAGTAATGGAATTAAATTTCTAATTTGTGGAATATTAATGATAACATTATATATCTAGGTTAGTGGTAGGAGTAATAATTGTCATAATTATAAAGAAAATGGTTAAATAACTTCTTATATATCTTTTAATGTGACTTAACTATCGCGTTTGATTTGAAGGCATTCAATTAACTTCCAGACACGGTTTTATAAACATATACCTTTGTATATGGTTTTAAACTCTGTTCACCGCGGATTATGTAAATTACAATGTGTACAATACGGTACTCACTTTACTGTGTACATTATGTTAGTTGGTTACTGCTTTGGTACTCACGATATAAATTTTTCGTATCGATATTTCGACCCAATTGTATCGATCATGGTTCCTGCAGTTTTTTTTTTATCAGATCTGCTCACAAAAGCTTTTTTGGTGTCTACCACTATTCCCTAGAGCCAATTGTAATAGGATCGTATTTTTACCGGATAAATTTTTTTTTGGTAAATTAATTCGCAATTGTTTTACCTTTAAATACAATGTGTTTATTTGAAGTCTTGTATAATAAGCCTTTTGTAACTCAATGTAATAGCAGTATCATAAATTAACATAAGAAGATATTGCAAAAATACAAATACCATTTATATACGTCAGTACTTAAAACTTATACGACTGAAGGGTTTAACCCTTCGTTTGTATAAACTGGCTTCGATGGAGAGCGATAAAGATGGCTATTGGAGCCCGCGAGGGCCGGGCGCGGGCGTCGACCGTCGACCCGGCGTCGGTCGGGGGTCACCAGGCACGCGTATGTGCGCGCGCGACTTTGACGGCGCACTCCAATATTGTTACTATACTTGTGGGGTGGGTTTGAAGAGAAGAGCTGTGTGTTGCTTCGCTCCTGAGTGATCTATCGAATTAAGGTTAAATGTAGTTAGTAGTTAGGTAATAGTATGGGTGACTGCTACAGTGTTTGAAGCAAAGCCAGGCGTCTTGCGATACAATGCCTCGACCACGATTAGAAAGAACGTTTGGCTTAAAAACTTAACGTTTATATAGCAAGCATTATTTTCTAATCGTGGCCGAGGTATAAGTTAGTGGACAATTGGATTAAGCAGCACTGGGTTCGGTTTGTGATGTGTGGCCTCTTGTGGGAAAAACTTCTTGAATACTTATGTGCTTTGGAGGGCACGTAAACCTGTCCTTCCTGATTGTTATCGTAAGATGGTAGAGGCTTTCGGGTGGCTTAAACTTTCGACTCTTTATTTGGTTACTGAGTTTGGTTCACCAAGCTGCATTGCAATCAGTGGTGTGTATGCTCTAGGACTTCTCAGCCATTAGAAGAGATCCGTACTCAGTTGTGGGTTTTATGGGTTGATGTCATACTTATGTTCTATCATATTTTAGAACAATCCCAAAATAAACAAACTTATCACTGTTATCAGTAAAGTCAATATTAAACTTAATTCATAATAATTATTAATGAGATGGTTGTAACTTGCATCGAAGTTAATTGTTATTAATGTTACTGATAAGACTAGACTACGCAATTTGTTACGATAATTGCTTCAAGCTTATAAGAAAGACATTTTATGTTACAAAATTCATGTAACGAAAATTATTGATACATGTTAGAAATGTATAGATACGTCTTAGAAATATTAAGATACATCGAAGAAATGTACCTAAATGAAACAGCACACAGTAGTAGAACATGTACAGAACATCGAAGTGTGAACGTAATAGAAAATCCCAAACTTGGCAACATCTCAAACACATGCACAAAACTGTTACGTGCATAATAATAGTAAGAATTGGAGATTGATGCATCTGCGCCATACTCGAGTAAGGACTCGAGCCAAGATGAGTATGAACATTATTATATTAGTAAGACTTACAGTCCTACTTCGTGAGATAAATAATGTTTGTTACTACTGAACTTAAAACTACTGAATGAATCTGAATGAAATTTGGCACAGAAATAGATTGCAGTACGGCTTAACAGAGATGATTTTTATTAACATACATATGAGCGAAGCCGCCGACAGACGTCGTCTCAACCCATCGCAACCCACTATTGAGCCCGGGTCTCTTCTCTAAATGAGAAGGTTAAGGACGTAGTCCACGACGCTGGCCAAGTGCGGATTGGCAAACTTTTCACACCTTTCACACCTTTTCACACGTTTTGCAAACTCCTCGGCATGCAGGTTTCCTCACGATGTTTTCCTTCACCGTTACAGCGAATGAAATTTCAATGCTTAAAACGCACATA
The DNA here is from genome assembly GCA_018249125.1 of Asbolis capucinus. Lineage (NCBI taxonomy): Eukaryota > Metazoa > Arthropoda > Insecta > Lepidoptera > Hesperiidae > Asbolis > Asbolis capucinus. The sequence continues at coordinate 10,811 of DWJZ01005988.1, forward strand.
ACTCGGAAAAGTCAGTAATGCGCGCCCTGGGATTTGAACCCGGACTCCACGAGTAAGAGGCCGTATTCTTAACCACTAGGCTATCACTACGGGCAAACATTAGTTTAAAATATTGCTACTTCTTTGTTAGACAATACCCATACGATCTGGAGGCCGTCCAGTCGAATGTCGAATGGTCGCGGAAGAAGTAAATTTTTGTTTTCCGGACTGTCCAAACTTGTGTTAATATTAAATACGCCGCGACGTCAATTCTTTGTGAAATGTACCTCCGGCACGTTTATTTTTGTTTTTAATGTACGGATTTTACTCTCGGCAGTTAATAATTCGTCATTTCTCGCCAGAAGTAGCTATTGTTGATGCAGAGATTTGTGAGCGCATCGTACTGCTCACGGTCGATGTGGAGGTCTCTCTGTGGCTTTGTGTTTACTGTCAAACCGCAAATATTTTGTCAATAATATTGTAACGTACAATTGGATTGAGCGGATTGGATTTAATTTAACATTAGTGTCGTCTACATATTTTAATATGAGCTGCGACTTTTGTTAGATGGTTTATGGCAAGCTAGCTTCCCCTGTGTTTATGGTAGACTGCATAGAGCACTCACTGGCCTTGCTCACTCCTACCCATGTAACGTGGGCGGTTGATAAACTAGTCGTCTGTCGGGCGCAACCATCGAAAGTTTTGTTGACCTATGAATTAAGATCTTCTGAGAATAATTGAGAGCGGCTTTATTAATCTAATTCGAACAGCTAGACGTGTACAATGAATCAGTGAGTCAATCGAGAAAGTAAACCACTGAGCATTGTTCCGAGTGGTTGGTTGGCCGGCGTACTGGTAGCGTGGGCGCAGGCAGCGGCGCGAATTAAACCAGCTAGCTCTCTATTCATTACTCATCGTTATTGCTATTGCCATTTTTGGGAGACGAAAGCGAGTGTAGGCTTCGTTTATCTGAAGCTCAGATATTCAATCCGTTTAATTAATATTAACATTAAATAAAAGTGAAATTGTTATTCCTTAAAAGCATTTATTACGCACTTTCGACTCAACTGTCTCTTGCTTGTGCGCGTTGAGGTTTTATGATCAATTAAGGCATACGGTTTTTACGTTTTCACACTCGCCGATTTAGAGAATCGGGTGAATCACATGTAATAACTATAAAAAAGTGGACAGCACATTCCGTACGGTAATTACACATCTGTGCCCATTTCGAATGCGGGGGCGGATCGGAAAAAACCTAATGTCGAATCAATTGTCCTTCATGAATGCCAAATTGTATGCATATAATTGTTTAAGATCCATATTTTTTATTAAATTTCAAAGGTCATCTCGATTGCGGTCCTTGTTATGTCTTTTTTATGTTATCCAACGCATGGCCGGTGTGCACACATGAGTGACCTTTGTCACCGCCGCACATCGTTTCACGCTCAGTGAGCGTTTATTTGAGCGTACTCGACCCTACACCGGTTTCTGTATTTAAATAACAACAATAATACCTATTAATAACTGAAGTGCCTCGGGAATGGAACTGGCTTGCCTTTGTACATATTATAACTTCTTCTATTGTACTGAGATGAATTCCTGACTTTTATGGTTTTCTATGACACGTGCTGTCAATAAAAGTAGCGATAGCAAAAGAGCCTTTTGAAAGATTTGTATGTACCATTGTTTTTCTGACTTGATGGTTAGACAGGAATGTATTTGCTGCGGTAGAGAGTTAGTAGTAGCCTAGTGGTTAAGAATTCGGCCTCCTACTCGGGGGGTCCGGATTCGAATCCCAGGGTGCGCACTTCTGACTTTTCGGAGTTATGTGCGTTTCAAGCATTTAAATGCGAGTGACATTTAAATGCTGAAAACTCGCTATAACGGTGAAGGAAAACATCGTGAGGAAACCTGCATGCCGGAGAGTTTGCAAAACTCAAAGGCGTGTAAAGTGTGCCAATCCGTACTTGGCCAGCGTGGCGGACTATGGCCTTAACCTTCTCATTCAGAGAAGAGACCCGTGTTCAATAGTGGGCCGTGATGGGTTAAGATGATAATGATAGTTGTAATCGATTTTCAGATGCATCCTGTATATTCCTGAAGAGGGTAAAGTTTTACTTAGCATTACTATTCAGAAGTTCTGTCATCACAAATGTAGACATATCAAAGTTGACAGTAGAAAACTTGTGGTTGATGGAAACCCTTCTTTTCAAGGCTTTGGTACATCTCATTACCCTTCTGGGATTAATATTTGCATATCAACACTACATATCTTTCACAGAACAATGCACTTTAAAATACATAAGTATAATTAAGTACAATAAACGGCAAAATAAATTTACATATTAAAAAGCAAATATTATAAAGGCACTGGTATGTGAGTCAGCTAGTGAGAGCTACATTGCAATATGTAATTGCATTCTTTCATGATTGATTTATATAAATATTACATTTATTCCTTGCATAACGACATGTCTATTTACATGTCTCTTGAATACCTAGTGTAGTAGGTATCTGGTTTATATGTATGTACTGAACGAATAACTTAAAAAATCACATTCGGTAAGATATATGGCACTGCTAACTTGCATATGTACAGCCTTGGCCAAAAGTATTAGGCACCCCTAATAAAGTTACCATACAGCTGTGCTGTTTAAACAATAATTAAATG
>DWJZ01005989.1:0-13458 GCA_018249125.1 Asbolis capucinus
TAGCATTAAGTCGCCCTTTTGTATCCGGTATAATTGATTATACGGTGCAATAAACTATAAATAAATAAATAAATAAGTGTGTTCAAGTCAAGAGTGAATAGGCTTTTACTAAGTTAGAGCGCTTTATCATCTAAGACCGCATCGCTACTGACCATCAGGCAGGATCGTGGTCAAGCACAAATTTATAGAAGGTAAAAAAAAAATGCTACAGGCACCTCTATTTTTAGGTAGTGTCTCTCATGACTTGGAAGAAAATTGAGTTCGCAATACGTGGTGAACTATGGCCTAGACCCCTGACATTGAAGGGAGAAGAGAACCGAGCCTAGCAAGGAGACGATTAAGGATTGCAATGACGATGTCTGAAACAAGTGTTTCATATACATATATCCTGTGGGTGCATCACCCTAAAACATGTAGTGTTTATTTTAGCTAAACACTTACGAGTATCTAACAACTTGGGTACAGATAATATTTTATCCAAAAGATAAGTAATTACGGTGATGACGTCACAGCACACGCACACGTTCCATTTGGTTAAGCCGTTACTTTCCGTTCCAATTGTTTCGGTTCGATTCCGTTGTATTTCGTTCCATTTAAGTTCCGTTTACGAATCCAGGGGTTGATTAATTTGTCGGAAAACCGCGATTTTTCCTTTAGGAAATTGTTTCTGCTGGTGAAGGCTGATAAGAAATGGCAAACCTGTTTTATTACGTTTTTCAAGGTTTTTTCCTAATGCTGGGCCTATCTATATACAAGGTACGTAAAGGATTCGATTTCACCTTCTGCTGAAACAGATAGCGTATATTGTAAGCACTAACGTCAAAAGCAGTTAAGAATAGCAGAAAACTTTAACTGCCTTGTCTCATGGTGACAACTGCACAAACCCTAAATTCAACATTCATCGTTGCAACCCATTCCTGCTCACTGCTGAGCTTGACTCTCAAATCCAGGGTACAAGTCACGCTGGCCTAGTGAGGATTAATGTAATTGACTTCTTCACGAGCAACGGTATCATTATAATGCCATCTGTCACAGAAATATATGATAATTATGATTTTCTAATATGCACATTAATTTAAAAAACACGATTCGAACCCAGAGAAAAGTTAGAAGTGAGGTAGTTATGGGTTCCGATGCAGACTATGATGAGTTTTTGTTCTATATTAAAAGAAAACGAGTAGAAAGTCCTGGTAGAAAGACGTGCTCACCGTCGCCTATAGACACTAGGAACCAGACTGGGGCGTGAGTAACGCGCTGCCGCGACCGCGAACGGGCAGAAGTAACTTGATAATAAGAAAACGTTATGTTCATTGTACTCTGCTCTTATATACCATGCTCTCAATGTTCCATGGAAGCTAATGATGTAATCACAGTATATGCAGGGTCGCTAGACGCTGATTAATCCAGGAACACGTAATGGTATTTTCATAAAACCCCGAACATTATAAATGTATTTTGATACCACATTCTTGTGTTATTAATACTTTATACAATATCTTTATTACCTCGCATACGCCGAAGCTTCGATTATTAAATTTTATATTGAACAACAATATTGAAAAACGCAAGGCAATCTCTTTTCCTCGTTTTGATGCTAGCTTGCATAATCCGGCATACTCGTATACTAAACCAATATGGTAGATGTATGGTAGGTTAAAGGACTTGCGCCCTGGTGGATGTTGCTGTGAGGAGTGTACGGTTCTATTACCGAGGCAGGTAAATATTTATTTTTAGATTATAATTGGTGTTTGCATTGGCGTCAATGGAAATTTAATCGTAGTGCAAAGGTATAAGTGTGAGCTTACAGAACTTCAGACTCTTTCTGTGGCTAGTGACATGATTTCAATGTTACACTTTCAAACAGACGACAATTACATCAAATATCAGGTTTTTTGGGATTTTTATGGAGCATCATTTGAGGAAATCATGCATTACTAAATTGTGCATTACAAATACAACGCATAACAGTCTCACTGGCACTTGCTGAGTTAGGTCTCCTCTTGCAATGTGCTCCAGTCACTAATTACAGAGTATAGTCCATTATTGGTATGTTTCCTTTCCCCAATAACATTTTTTTATATTCAATAAATAAGCGTTTGACGAAACCACCTGAAGATAAATGGCGACGTAGTCTTTGTTGGTAAACCGCACTAACTGAATAAAAGCTTATTCACTTGACTTGAAGACATTTACATTATAATCAAACGGGACTATCAACGCAGGCAATTTATTCCACTCCTTCGCGGTACAAATTATAAAGGACGGAGGAAAACGCGATATTCGTGCGGGCGGTGTGTTTACGAGGAAGGGATGGATTCCCGCCGTGCGTCTGCTCGTTCGGCTGGAACGGGGATGGGGGAATTAACTCGTGTAATTCCTGCGCACACTCTCTAAAGTATATCCTCCAAGTGAAAATTAAGTAATTTGTAATCGCATAACTTAAAAATTATAGATTCGAACTCGGCCCCGCCCTTGTCAGCATCGTTCAAAGGACTAGGCTGGTTGTTTTAATTAACTGAAATATCGTTATGAACGTTTTGTTAGGGACGTGACGCCACAGTATCCTTAACGAAAAGAAAACATGACGCTTTCAAAATGTAAATATTACAATCCAGGCAGCTATTGTTTGTTGAACTAACTTAAATCGAGGGTCGGCTTCACGGTTAACCTTTAACACTGTAGGATTTTTAACTTTAAATGAGTGTGGGCGCGATGTCCATAATATAAATACAATAGGTATTCATCAGCGCCGTCAAAGGCATTTATACAGCTGCAAAATAGTAAACATAGTAGCGCAGAAGGCACCGTTGCGTTACAAATTATATTAACTAAAATAAAATTAAAAAAATAGGCCCCTGTGGTGCAGCACCCAAGATACTGGCAGCGTTTCTTCTATGTCATTTTCATATTAATTGATAAAGTTGTTGTTATTATGACTGTTGATTATTACCTATATTTTTCTCCACTCCCTATCAATAAACATTGGAGCTAGTTGGAGTAATATGCTCTAGCCTCCAGAGTATAACAAAATTATTCCATTGTATAATTAGTACAGGGCGCCCCCGACCAGGTGGACTGATGACCTGAAGAAGACAGCGGGTAACCGCTGGATTCAGAAAGCTTAGGACCGGTCAGAGTGGCGCAAATTAGGAGAGACCTATGTCCAACAGTAGACAACTAAAGGCTGATGGATGGATGAATGATATTAGCACGGTAATTGGTGGATCATTATCGGGGTAAATGTTAAAATAGTGTGAAATATGAACTTGTATCGTTGACAGAATAACAGATCGTCGGAAACCACCTTATTAGTCCTCTGCCCTAGAACTAGTCTTACAACGCTGAATAGCAGACTAAAGCAATGGATATTGCGTTCGGACCCATTGCAATTCAAGGTCGTATTGTTTACTTCACGAAATAACATGAGTTTGTTACTCAATGAGATTACTAGGGCTCGTGTTGCCGTAGTTAAACTTTATTTACTTCTAAAGGATTTCGTTTATCAAACGGATAAAATAGAACGCTTTTAGGATCAATTCGTCCATCGATGTAGCATTTTCTCAAGAAAACGTGAAAGTATGAAGTTGAAATTGATATCCGATACTGTATATCCTGCAGCAATCCCTTGGAACTGTGAATAGCACGTGTGTGCGTAGCAAAATAGAAAATATGCACAACCTTAATTACTACTTAATTTTCTCATGCACAAAACATGATCATTGACTTAAGGAACTGCGAGCGGGGTCAGTAGGAGGATGAGTGACCGCTATCGGCAAAAAATCTTCAGCTTTTTTTGGCACGGCGGTCCTGGTTATTATGGTCCGATTGCAATTGTTAAGCCTAGTCGGCATAAGGATGGCATTAAACCTCCCGTTTCTTGGATTGGCCACTGACCACTCCACCAATCCGTATTCTCCAATAGCGAGGTGACCTTGGCTTCCTCATTCGTGTGGAAAGACCCACGCTTAGTAGTGGACTGTAACTGGGTTGAAGCCAGCCTAATTTACAAATATGGCATAAAAATTACTTTGTATATTTATTTGCAACTGATAAATTATCCCCGACGCATGTTTCTAGATGATTGGAAAATACAGTTTTTAATGTATTGTCGAGCAGCCATCGTATTATTTTTCATTTTTGTGTCTCGGGTGCATGGGTCCGATTCGAACTTGACCGGTTTTCCAATTTAATCAAAAGGGATGAACAAATTACTAGTTTGAAAGTATATTTTGAATGACCGCACCGCGTGGCGGCATGCGGCGGTCTGCGACGTTCTCCGACGCTCTGCAAGGGTCTGCGGCGGCTTCCAACTATTTTAAAGGTAAAAAACTGCGTTCCAACGTATTTCAGTCCGTAAATTTCATTTAATGTTATTTGAAAGTCACTAATTTAAAGTTGTTCTTGTTTTGCGCTGGTCTTGTTAAACTTTCTCATTAGCTATTAATATTTTTTTTCTCTGCTGCTATGGCTCTGTAAAGTGGTTATATATTATTTGTTTGCATATTTTGTATAATCAACTCTTGTGGAATTGTAAATGTAGAAGGGTTTTTATGACCTAGTCCAAATGTCTACTACACCGTAGGAATCCAATATGGAGTTAGTAACTTATTTAGAACACGCAGCACATTTCACTAATACTTATTTGATTCTGTTTGCATGACGTCATTTGTCAACTGGTACTTTACTTTTTTTCAAGTTATTGGTATAATACACATGTAGCTCACAAAATTTACTTTTTTTCGCGGCCACACTTATTGAAACTGTAATAATACACATGAGTTGATTACAGCAATTATACAATCCGCCTCCAACACCACTGACAATACAAAAGACACTTTCGAATCTACAGTTCTCTGTTGGACGTTATCGACGTAGACCCGCTAGCACATAAGTTACAGAGTGGTCAGTGGTCAGCACCGCCCACGCACAGGCATCAGTCAGACAGGTGCCAAACGACTGCTTCGTAGACTGTTTCTCGCCGTGTTTACTGCCCGCCGCTTCTCCGGCGTCCAGTTTTGATATACAGTAGACCATGTGTTATCCCAGAATATAATCTGTATGTGTTGAGTTCAATTATGAGTTTTATTTTAAACTATTCAATGTTTAGCGCGTGAAGTGAATGTCCAAACTATCCCAAGGGAATCTACAACCGGGATAAAATCTATACTATGTTTCTGTTTGCCAAGTTTCATTTTAATCCGTTCAGAGGTTACCGTGTGAAGGAAATAGAAGACTTCAAACAACTTCTCAGACTTTCACATCTATAATATTAATATCATTGATTGCTTTTCCAACTCAACATATTTGGAGTTTTAATCAAAAGTTTTCTTCAGCGTCGGATACGAGAGCGGTGACATTTTCATTAACCGGACAGTTGCATCAAAAGTTCTGTCAACTCCAACAGAGCAGAACCATTTATTACTCCGGTTCAAACCTTCGAATATTTAGACTGTAAATGATAATTTAAAATAGCACCTATCATAAAAGTATACGGGTTCATTTTATTAACAGGTTTCGTATAATTAAAAAATATATACAAAAATCATAAATATTGCAAATCATTTTAAAAATATTGTAATTAAATTGACGTCTCTCTCTCTTCTCTTCTTAAAGTCAGTTCCTAATTATCATCATCATCCTCGCCATCACTGATAAACCAAACTGGTTATTTCACAACGAAAAATGTTCAAAATACGCCGCTTTCTGTAGGAAATACGTTTTTATTGTTGAGTTAGTGGAGTCACGATATTTAATTACTCGATCATTGAAGGCTCTAGGAATTTAATAAATCCAGGCGTTAGTGATGGCCGGGGACTAAATATTTCAGAAAAAATGTATTTGGATTTAAATATCGGAAAAGCATCTCGACGCACGGAGCTGGCGTCCATTATTGACGGGGTTGAGTAACAGTTATCGATCGCTAGTTACAAAAATATTTTGAGGGCTTTCGTGCTTCAGAGGGCATGATATGCATGAGGTCTTCGGGCAGTCTAAAATCTACTCTTGGGCTTGCTACTCACTCCTCCATCATTCGGTAATCACAATATGAAAATGGATATTTTCATGTTGTGATTATCATTATCGCATTTCATAACTTGGCACCATGAGAAAGGTACAGGCCATATCCACCAAGTGTGAATTTAACAGCAAAGATTCCTTTCAGAATATTACGAGAAACTGTAAGAGGTGCATGTTTCAGCACCATGTTTCCCTGCACCGAAGCTAGTGATGATCCAAAACGGAGATCACATAAAAAATAAGAGGTACGTGTAAGTTTCGAACCTACTGTTCTGGTTAAATTAAATTGATTGGGCTATCCGTGCTCATGTATCTAATTTGTAGTATTAATTAGAGATATGAACAATGTTATTACCGCAGTTGTATTAATCTCACAACCTATCAACCACTGTGGAGATAATTGAATACACTTCCTGCAATCAGTCGGAGGACAAAACAGAGTAATAATATCATTAAACAATACGAATATTGAAATAAATAATTCTTACCTTTTCATTTTTAATATTAGGTTTGTTGGGCAACAGTGAGAACTGGATTAGAGCGCCTTTTATGCCCTGAAGCTCTATAATTTATTATTTGATTGTATTTTATTGGTGCACAATAAAGAGTATTTGGTTATTCTTTGTTTTATGTAATAAAAGCATTATTTTTTGTAGGGTACTTTTTGTGTGCTGTGTATATTAGATGTAATGAAGCAAGCAACTGTAGCTCGGCGATTTGAACGTCAGTCTCCCAAAAGCAAGACCTGAGTTCGAATCCTGCATCTATAATTTTCAAAGTAATGTCCGAATTGGAAATTCATTCTCTGTCGCTTCGGTGAAGGAAAACATAGTGATGGAATCTGGTCTTCTAAGTGTTATCAAAAATATGTGAAATTTACCAATCCATACCCAGCCAGCGTGGACTAAAGCCAGCACCTCCCCTTATATTGTGAGCGAAGACACCGAACCCGGCCTTGGGTTAGTTAGGGATTGCGTGGTGAAATGCAATAAAATATAAAATGTAGTAACACACACTCTTTCGCACCAACCACTTCTTACAAGTTAGTTTCTGCCCTTAACATGTCCTGTACCCAGCCCTCGCTCTACTCCAGCCAAACAGCCTTAGATGGAATTCTCTAATTGAACATGTTTTTATCTGCGAAACAACTTAATTATACCACGGGATCGACTATTAATTCTTAAATGAGTATGTTACGGCGTGGTCGCTGGCAGAATATATTCCTCAGCATATTCGCGATTTGGTTTTATATATTTTTTACTATTTTGTTTCTTAAACACAAATTTTATTAAAGCATACAAAACATCAAAGCACAATGCCCAAATAATTTTCAATTCAATAAGAATATCGAAAAACCTTGTACAAAGTACTTCCATGTTTAAACGAACCCGAAGACCGCGTTCCTGCGCCAAGGCAGAGGTAAGTTACTGTAGTATTGCAATAATGATCATATTGTATCAATTTAAGTGAGCTGTTTGGTTCCTAGGATAAAGTAAATAATTTCACTTTGACTTGGAGTAAGAAAGAATCATATTTACTCGAAGCTTAGGTACTAAAATAGCTATAAATAAATGTTTTCTTTCTTTCTTCTTTCTTTCTTATTACATATCAAAATCACACCAAAATTGATTAGGCCGCGTCTGGAACAAACGGCGGCTAATGATCCTTATAGGATCTATTACGTTGGTACATACAGTACAGTTACAGCTGATATCGAACATTTTGTGCGCGCCGATATTAACGTTCGTGTGTTCAAGCTTGTTAGTCATTTGTAGGTATAGTATTTGCCGGCAGGGCTCCAGCGTTCATAGTCGGTGACTAATTATATTCATTCTAATTGCATAATTATATTCATTAATTCTTGTACATCATCGGCAAAATTAACCCACATCGGGTACGGTCGCTTTGAGGATAGGTGACCGCTAGTGCCAAAATTTTCATGACTTCTTGCTTCGGAGGGCACGTTGAACCGTCGGTGCTTGTTTTTATTGTCAGATATAGTCTATGCAAATAATTTAAAGGCCACGTCTTTTAGTTTTAAAATGGTAACATGTTTTCAATAATAAATATTCTATTCAGCGTAATTTAAATATGAAAGCTGAAAAAACTTTAAATTTTATTTATTATCTTAGACGACAATGTCGTAATTACATTAAAAAAAATTAAAATGCAAGCAAGGTATTGTTATTTTTTGTAAGTGGGGAGTAATTAATCCAGGATAACGAGGAGTCCCCGCCGGGGGCAGAGGACCTAATTGGACCTGCTTTGTCGTTGTCGTGCCTTACAAGTTTTTATTCGTAGATTCGGGCACTTTAACAAAAAGGTTAAATTAACAGTTCGCTGTTCGCGACAGCCAGATCTACGAGCCGGCTCGCAGCCCAGCTCCACTTGTTTCATTGCCACGGACTAGTCGGGGAATGACCGAATGACTCAAGCAACCTGAAGTGATTTGACTCCAAGGGATCGGTCTCTCATGGTAAAGTGTCTACTGCCGATCATATATTAATTTTGTTCTCTGGTGTACACTTGTATATAAAGTACCTTTATTCAAGTGAGTAGGCGACACGAGAAGGCTTGAGCTGTTTAACTATATCAGTGGAGCTGTGAGCCGGGTTGCCGACGGCTTTTAACAAGAAATAAAGGTCATATTTAAGGATAATTAACAGTACTTTAATTTTGTGTGTGTTTCTCGCATATTTTATCGGTGCCCTCCTGGTGGGTCCTACTACAATTATGCATTTCTGTAAGCAATCATCTTCAAACGATACTGAAAATACTTTTTGTACTTGTTGTACTATTTCTGTTTACTTTGTGTACTTTTTTTGTTAAACAGTAAAAAGGATAATTTTGTCAAAAACTATATAATTAGAGCCTAGTAAAACAACATTATTTATTTTAGCTGCCAATTATATCATACACATACAACAATAGGGAAACGGCAAATAATTCGGCGAGAGCGATATTGCAGCATTCCCAACTCTACTTCCTCATCCCTGATGAAGTTACGCTCGTTCTCAACATCGCATCTTACTTCTGAACAATGTTATAAAACTGAATGGATTTGTAAATGGATGTTTGGTGTCTTTCACGCTACTAGTTGGAACGAATTACAATCTTACCATACCTTAATATATGTATGTACTCGTATGTATTTAAAATTTTCGTGTCGCAATGTAAGTTACCGTACTCCTTCGAAACGGCTTAACCGATTTTTACCTTATATGCATATTCAGTAGGTCTGAAAATTGGCTACTATCTATTTTTCATACCCCTAATTAATAAGGGTTGTTCACCTTCACCAATTTTATTTTTATTTTTGGACTATTTTTTTTGTTTTTATTTTTCTATAATATAGCATACATTTTCATTCTTTCATCACAACCCATATATCTTTAATAGCCATTTTAATTTAATCATTCGAGATTACCTAGACATATTTTACATGTCAAAACAACGTTTGCCGGGTCAGCTAGTATGTATGTATGTATATATGGCAATTAGTATAAATTCGATGACCGTGATCAGAGTTACTCGACAAGTTACTAATCATGTTAATACCAAGTGTTTGGCGCGGGCGGTGCGAGCAGAAGTCTTGGACATTCTGGAGACGTGACTATATTATACACCCTGGAGATGGAAGTTTATCAAACTAATCTATTCCTAATCTTCAAGTCAGTTGCCTAATGCCAGCTAACAAAATCATTCATTTTTGAACCCCAGTACAAGAGAATATTTTGTGTACCACTTAAAGTTCAACTTCATTTTTATTGGTCGACCGTCGCGGCGTCGACGCAATGTGCGGTGCCGGTGGTGTGACGCAACGCCACGTCGACATTTTAAATGCTGCCCTAGTCCTGTTTTGTTGGCGACTGTCGGGCGTACTCTGGGACTCTGGGAAGTATTGCGCGACCGAAACTTAGATAATTCCGCATCGTGACGCAGCAGATGCTTTCGGATGGTTAAAGGTATTTCCAAACTCCCCACAGTCGAACTCAGTCACTAAACTAAAATGAACAGGGTGACATTCACGAATATTATAGATACTCACGAAAATCCAATGATACATGCTTACTAAATCTTTTTCTATTTATTATACATGTATATACATATTTTATATGTCATTTGTTTTATTGTTCCACAAACCAAATACTTATATTAGTATAACAATATCTATGAGTTACCTCAGTATGGAGAGGACAGTTCCTGAATAATAAAAATTTGGGACTAAATATCATTCAAAACCAAAATTCTAAATGTCCTTATTAATGTATTTGATCGCACTTAGGAACGTAATTGTTTGGGCATACCACTGTTTCAGAAAGGCGATTCAATGAAAAGAAACGGCGTAAGAAACTCCTCAGCACATCTTATAATTATCTTGAAATAACAAGACAAGCATTTTTATAATTATATCTTATAAATTAATTATAATAGTACTTTATATTGAGCTTTTAAATTTTCCAGGCAATGTTATAATCGCCTACGAGTAATTTTCAAGTTATATCGATTAATGCGAGATTAATTTTGTTATTGTAATCTAATATTAGTGTTATTGACTCTGCGTAGTTATAATCTTTACTTATATGTATAATAAATGTGAAAATAAATCTGTCTGTTACCTTTCACGTCTAACCCACTGAACTTAATTTGGATGAAAGTTGGTGCAGAGGTAGAATAGACATTGAGGAGCTTTATTTTGAGCGACAAACGGCGTGAAGCGATCGAAAAAGGGAATGACAGGTCTTCATTGTCGAAAGTAAAACTATAACACTTTATATTAATGCAATAGATGTAATATTGACTGTGTTGTTGAAGAAAGAGGAGGTCGAAGCAGTGTAGAACGCGATTGTAGTCGCGGGAAGAGGTAGTTTGTAATAAATAAATATAACCTATTTTCTAATAGGATATCAAGAAAACCAAAAATAGATGAATAATATCTTTTCCATGCGTAATTTGGCACGCTGCAGCCAGTAAACACGGCTCCGAACATTATCTCTGTTAATTAAACAAACACATTTTATCCCAGCAATCATTACTTCGAATGTTTTCGTCTGAGGGTAAGGTTTCATCGCGGTACATAATTATTAGTGACGAGAGATATGTTTGTATCCAGTATTGCGAAGCACCCGTCTAATTCAAAGGCGCGAGGAACAAAGCGATTGAAGGTTTTAATGAACACGTAATAATGAAACATTATAACCTTTCTAATATACAATTTTATGGAAAAGCCGACAAACAAACACAGGGTAATTGCTTTCGTCGTCTATAAATCTTCACGACGGCTTGTCTTGCAATCAAATCAATTGAGACGCCTGCGGCCATTTTGCTCAATACGCCCATGTTCTGTCACCGCGAGTAATTGTTATTGTTAACTGCGTATTTGTGTTTTTGTTGTTGACCACATCAATATTTTTTTCTATCTCATCTACATGTCGCCCTGCTTCCATTTTCAATTTTTTGCCATCTTCTTCGTCATCAGATGGCAGTAGCCATTATTAAGACTGTCGCTAACATAGAGGCGACGGTGACCACGTGCACAACTACTCATTTACCGGCGTTTTTCATAAAAAGTTTATCTGCAGAGACCGATTGGAGAATGAAAGCGGCCCACACAAACCCTCACAGTACATCTACGACGACGCATGAAATATGGCCGCACAAATATCCCTATAAATTCTGTGGCTCATATAAGAAAAGGTTGCCGAGCCGTGCCGTAAACAATAAAAGTGTAAACGGCAATATGAATCCCAATCGCGACGAAGAGCCCTTCGCAATCTGGAGGGTGCGTGTCAATTTAATAAACAAACAAATAACATGTTCGAAGCAACGTTTGTTACGTCTCGCCGCCATTCATGGAGGATAATCTCAGCCTGATGAGAAATTTTGTTTATTCTATTTAAAAAAACCTTCTAAGTAATTGTCTACCTCCTAGCACTTACTGGTCGTTGCCGCGGAGCGACAGGACCTAGTAGAGAGCTAAATACGAGCAAATGTATCTGGTTCGCTGTCGCCAAATTCAAGCATACATTTTCATACTTTTAACGACTTCACAAGCTAGTAAGGACTTCAAATCTTACAAAAAAAGAGATGTTAAGGTATTTTTTATTCGGTATTTTTTAACAAAATATCTTTAAAACCTATTTTACTTCTTTATCATAGCACTGATCAAGCAAGAAATCAGTAGCAAAATTAATTGAAAAGAAATTTTATTTCAAAGAAGTACGGATGAATTTAGCTTAAGGCTTAATCGGCACGTCCACAAATGTTTGTTACTCCGTGGCCTTTACCAAGACTATTTGCACACTACGCCATGGAGTGGTTTCAGAAGCAGATTTATTGTTGCTTTCTTGGCCGCGGTGATGCCCACGCCGGTAGTGACCGCTTGCCATCGAGTGACGCGTTGTTTGCACGCGGTATCAAAGTTTTTATATGTAAATTTATATAATTTTATATAAGAGCAACTTGGTCAAGTGCAGTGTTTTTTTTATTAAAAGGAAATCTGATCCCAATATAATACTGCCAGACGGGCTACACAAAAAGGAAATAATCTTTGTACGGCAGAGCTGCTGCTGTTGCCTCCTCCCACACCCTGGCCAGCCTGCATTGGATTGAGGTTTGTATTCTGAAGGGGTCGTTTCCAATATGTTATCTATGAAAAGATGCGCTGAGGAGTTTCTTTCGCCGTTTTTTCTCCTCTTTATTATGGCACCTTTCCGAAACGGTGGTATATTCCAAAAAAAACGTTTATAAGTGTATTGAGAATACCTACATGAAGTAAACAATCTGACTTTGTTAAAAAATGAAATTGTCAGTATTGATATATACATACGTCAGCTGAATTTGAATGAGATACAGCAACTATAAGTGTATTTAAAGTTGTTTGACAGTTACAAGTTAATCAACAAAAGCAAATTAAATGTATATATATATATATATATATTAGAATACTTGGAATGGAAAAGAAGATTAAATGGGAAGAAAAATGGCAATCTACGGGCGATAATCTCCTCGTTATCAATTCAATTTGATTTGAATTTTAGATTCTGTACTAAATTGCTTCTATATCGTCATATAGGCAACCTTTAAAGAGATTTTGATTGCTTTAATTTAATTGTGAGTGGTGAAGACCATCTGCACTTTACACTAATCTATCCGTAGTGCTGGTGGCTGCCAAACAAGCAGCAGGAGCCTCGCCACCGTCTCGTAGCGTCAACTCATTCATAACTCACTACAGAGCGGGTCAAACGTCTCGACGTGGATTAACGATTGCCGTCTAATGGTATCCAGGACCGACGGCTACGTGCCCTCCGAAGCCCGGACACGCTCATGAATGTTTTACCATTAGCGGACACCCATCCTTTCACCGAGTACGCTCGCTGTCGCGAACCGCGACCGGTCATCTTTTACTGTTTTTAGTTAAAATATTGAGCTTACTAGCTT